>OX596283.1:30561552-30660440 GCA_951394225.1 Harpalus rufipes
AAAAGGTTCTTCTTTCCCCTCAACAATGCACTATAATAACGACTTATTATCAACCCCTCAAAATATTACTGAAGGTTTTGCTAAACATTTTCACTCTGTGTACACTTTCTCTCATTCTCATTCCCTTCCTGATTCTTCTTCATCCTTACATGATCTTATAACACTTACTAATATCTCTCGTGATGAAATCGAATTAACTCTTAAAAATCTCAAGTCCGATCTTTCTTGTGGTCCTGGTTCCATCCCGAGCCTAGTACTTAAGGACTGTGCGTATCCTTTTTCTTTTGCTCTTCATCATCTACTTAACTTATCTCTTTCAACAAATACTTTCCCCGATATATGGAAACAGTCAAAAATAACTCCAATATATAAATCTGGTGAACGTAGCGACGTAAAAAATTATAGACCCATTGCTGTCCTATCTAATTTTAGCAAAGTTTTTGAAAAAAATATTTTCTCTACAATTTATAAGTCAATTAAAAATCGCCTGTCACTTTCCCAACATGGATTTATACAAAAAAGATCCACGTCAAGTAATTTATGTTATTTCACTCATTTTATATCTTCTAATCTTAATAATAATGGCCAAGTTGACACCATCTTCACTGATTTTTCTAAGGCCTTCGACACAGTTGATCACTCCATCTTGCTTCAAAAACTTCACTCTTTCTCTGTCTCCTCTCCTTTAATTTCCCTTCTTCATTCTTATCTTAGCAATCGATCTCTGTTTGTCAAATTTCTTGGACATGAATCATCTTCATTTTCACCAACGTCAGGAGTTCCTCAAGGTTCGAATCTAGGTCCCCTACTCTTTTTAATCTTTATTAATGATATAACCGATGTCATTAATTGTGAGAAACTTCTTTTTGCCGATGATTTAAAAAAATTCAATTCAATTAACAACGTACAAGATTGCATAACGCTTCAATCTGATATTAATAATATTAAAGAATGGTGTGACTCTAACAAACTTTGTCTTAATATAAGTAAATGTAAAGTTATGACTTTCACTAAGAGAAAAACAACCATAAATTTCGATTACGCACTAGACAACTTAAATTTTTCTCTGTGTTCACAAATTCGTGACTTAGGTGTAACATTCAATCCCTCCCTATCATTCATTCCTCATATTTCCAATATATGTTCCTCCTCATACAGAATGCTCGGTTTCATTATAAGAAATACTCGCAGTTTTACTGATATTAGTACTTTATTTATTTTATATTATGCTCTAGTTAGATCAAAACTTGAATATTGTTCAATAATATGGAATCCTATTTACAATATTCATTCAAACAGGTTAGAATCTATTCAAAAAAAAATTTTAATATATGTTTACTATAAAATTATTGGCTATTATCCTGATGAAACAGTATCCTATCAAATTTTACTTACAATTTTTAATTGCAGTTCTTTATATCATAGACGTATTACACAATCTTCAATATATCTCTATAAACTCATAAATTCTGTAATTGATGATCCTATTTGTCTTTCTCTTGTCAATTTTCATGCTCCTTCTATTAAAACTCGTTCCTAACCTACCTTCTACTTATCAACCCCTAGAACTAATTTATTATATTCATCTCCTTTATACAGAATGTGTACCTTATATCATACCTACTCATTTTCTTTCTGTTGATATATTTCATTTATCTTTCAGAAAATTTCTATATGACATTAATCATCTTGTTACAAATAATGAATAAATAATTTATATTTGCTTTTCTCCACTTTTTATTACTGCTTAATTGAATTTTCTTAAATGTTCTAAATTTTTATTATATCATTCTTTGAGACATATTTTTTTTCTTAATTACTTTACGTATTTTTCTTATTAGTATATAAATTAATTTGATTGTAATTTTGTAACAAATGTATATCTCCTCTTAATTTAATATTTTATCCTGTCCTAGAATTGAGCTTTGCCTGTTGGACAGTGTACATTTAAATAAATAAATAAATAAATAATACCTGCTTTAATTCTATTAGGCATTGTATCCCTAAGCCCTGCACATTTTTCTGTGATCATTGTCAGTTGTTTTTCATTGTGCCAACAGTAAAGGGTTGCGGTACAAGCTAAATCTGGACTAGAAGATGACCATTAAAATACCGGTCAAACTATTATCACCAGCAATTTGATCCACAGTTTTTTAAAGTTTTAAGTCTATATTTAAAGAAGCCGAAAGAATTTTGTAGAAATTTCTAACTATTTGTGTAGATTTTATAATTTCTTGAAAATGTAAACTAGCCGAATTATTATGAGTTTGGGCTCGTATATCAAATGCACTTGACACTGATATCTGTCAATCAGAAATCAGAATTTTTTAATGTAGTACATAGCTATTTCTTTATTTAACTCTAAATCCATTGAATATGATGCATAAAATCCAATCAAACCGTATAGAGAATAACATATTCTTAAATATTTATAATAACATTAATAGTGAACAATGATATTTAACAGCGTTTTTTCAAGAAAAACTGTTAAAATCTTCAAGTGAAAGTACTTCCGGTTGACATCTTCATTGTAGTATTGGAGTTATCGGAACCGAAAGAATAGTCACACACAGAACACACAACACACAACACACAACACACACACACACACACACACACACACACACACACACACACACACACACACAATACACACAAACACAAATACATACAGACATCGTAAAAATGGTACAATCGTATTCTAAGGACTTTAAGACGAGGTTATTCATTAAAAACTCTTCACCGATTTTTTTAACCAAAGACAATACTTTCCTTACTTAAAGGTGACGGAAGGTAAAAAATGACGCACTTTATCAAAATACAAACTCTATCTGCTTAAAAACTAAAAAACATTCGTGACTAACATAAAAATATAATAATAATCTGAAAATACACACAAACACCATAACATAAACCAAAATGTATTCAAAATTTAAAATGAGATAATTTCAATAACCAGTAGATATCGTTTTTCAGTACCGTCACATATACACTTACATGTATATGCACAATGCACACATAAAATTTTTCTGTTGTGGTACATTATTCCTTATAACCGAGAATTCGCTAAGAATTTGGTTGTTATATGGGAGTGTTCGCTATAAATAGGTTCGTTATATGCAAGCGCACAATAAGTATAAATAATAGGTAAGATTTCTATTCTAGGAAATTATTTTTATTCGTTATAAACAAGTATTCGCTACATTGGGTGTACGTTATATCCGAGTTCATCTATACGTATAAAGAATCGTAACATCAATCATGTACCGTCATGATTGAGATTATGATCCATTTCACATAATAAATAAAAATAAAACATATCATTTTTGGTATTGCAACACCGTAAAAAAGAATGTGATTTTGAAATTCAAAATGTCAACTATGTATTTGTTCTCATTTAAAGAAAATATAAATATCTCACGAAATTTATATTTATCTACCAAATCACTCTATTCATTATATGAGTAATTGCAAGAATTGAGGGCAACACTTGAAATAAAATTAATTTATTTAGTTAGTATAAAATAGTAGTTATCACCTAAAACTATTTGTCATAAAGCAAAAGCAGATTAGAAAATTACGTTTTTTAAATTTTGTAATAAATTTTGAAACTTATTTAAAATAGTTTTAAATAATAGTCCAAAAAGAGTCATGAATTTTGATGTATAATACATTGTTCTTTGTTGTTTAAATAGGCTTAAAATTATCAACTCTGTTTGAAACGCACCCTTAACATCTACGGATTGCTCATAACTCATAGGTCACGTGACGGATTTCACAGATTTACTAATGCCGAACGCTCCAGATTCACAGTTTAGGCGGGAAATTATAATACACAAATGTGTAAGTAGGGCTGTTTTCAGTAACTTATTAAAAAGTTGTTTTTCATTGTATTAAAATATATATTTTTAAAAGTTTTCGTAGTATTTATAAATTTAATTTTGTAGGTATTATTATAAAATAAATAAAGACATGAACATGACTACGGACGAATTCAAAATAATTATAAAATTTACATATGCATTACTGCTGTTGCTGTTAAAGTTTGAAAAATAAAATTATGTTTAAATTTAATAATATATTTTATGATTACCTTCATCTATTAATTCTCTATTAACCGGCGATGGTGAATACGAGCTTTCTGACAAATGTTATATGATGTGTTTTGCGAAATTTTTAGAACATACTTTCTGGCTTACCTATAAATTCGCAATCTTTATGGTCTTTCTCCACATGTTTCTCCATTGTTTCCATAAAACATGCTTTAAATGAACATAAAGCGCACATATATAAATTCAATTCTTTGTTCATTTAAACTGTTACTCCTGACTGGCTAGGTATACAACGTCATAATGTACACAAATCGCCCTGTATATTTCCTGCCAAGCACTGTGTCATAACGTACAAATCAAGCCCATGAAGTTGGCGCGCATCAAAGTGTACATTTCTTGCCTTATGCAGCGTCATCATAATGTACATAGATCGCCCTGTACATTTTCTGCCAAGCACTGTGTCATGACGTGGTCATGACGTACAAATCTAGCCCATGAAGTTGGCGCGTATTAACTTCGCGCGCTTACATATTTAAAAATCTGTTGTGGCCAGCACAATATCTCTCGCCATTTTCATTTTATGTAGCATAGGGCACGAGCAGTTATGTGACTTTGTTGGTCTTGGCAAGCAGATGTGGGGGCCCGTGTCAGAATGAGAGCTAGTAATATACATAGGTGTCAAGTATCATAAGTTTTAATTCGAAACATTATGATTTACCAAATCCATGTGGATTATTTTCCTCGACAAGTATATTCCATACTAATGGATGACAAATAAACATCAGAACATTTTGAAATTTTGAATGAAAAATTATGACATATGACAATTGTGACATCTATATAAAAACTACTAGCTGTTATTCTGACACGGATCCTCATCTGCTTGCCAAGGCCAACAAAGTTACATGTCTGCTCGCGCCCTATAAGTACACACAAATAATTGAAATTGTTTCTCTTCTTTCGTTCTATGAGAAATTTTATCCTACTATTTTATTATGTTCAAAATTCTTCAAATTCATTGACGGTATTAGCGGTATTTCTTAAGGATATATATAATATTAACATATCTGTAATCTAAATATATAATTAATTAATAATACAATAATATATATTAAATGTACTCTTACCTCCCAGAAAAATCTGACACTGACATTTTGCATTTACATGTCAATTACAAAAATTTAAATATCGCAACTGTTTTTCGGGCAACGAGATTTATTAACACGTTAACCGCCACAGTATATTTTCATAGATTATTCCCATAACGCCGTGTGTACCGCCGGCGGTCAATATGAATTATTCTCATCACGCCGTACGTACCGCCGGCTGTCATTTTTCCTGTGTTACTTTATGTGTGATAGAATTTTTTTGCGTCGTCAGAAATGCTTCTAATTCTGTGCCTGGCGTCCCAAGTATAGCATTTATTTAAAATAGATTATTCTATATTATTATACTATATCTCCAAACCTATACGAGATATAATAAAAAAATTAAGTGTGTCAGATTGAGAATTTAATTATCTTTAATATTTGTAGTAACAAATTTTCAAAAAATAATATTTAGAATTTTTTTTTTTTAGAAAGTACCACTTCCGGTTGTCCAATTGTTACCAGAACCGGTCGCACCCCTGTTTCCTTGATGTAGGAGGGCAGCATCCCTGGCGGACATTTCCATGCTGGAAGCAACCTCTAGCGCCTTGTCTAGAGTTAGGTCCTTCATCTCGAGTAGTCGGCTTTGAATTCGTTCGCTTCGTAGTCCAAAAACGAATTGGTTTCGTAGTGCAGTTTTTAAATAACTTCCAAATTTGCAATGTATTGAAAGTTTGTGCAAAGCAGTTATAAAATCCTGTGTAGACTCGCCTTCCTGTTGTTTTCGCAAGTGAAAACGATAATTTTCTGCAATATCCAATGGCGCAGGGCAAAAATGTGTCGATAGTAAATCAACTAATTCATTATACTTTTTAGTGGTAGGTATTTCTGGAGCAAGCTTATCGCACACAATATCATATGTGTCTGCTCCCATGTAATGAAGTAAGTAGTGCAATTTCTTGTCTGCAGGTACATCAAACACTTCAAATGCACCTTCTAATCTGGAAACCCAGCGTTTCCATTGATTACGGCTATCATACGGTTCAACATTAAAAACCGTTTGTATTTGTATTGTAGTAGTTGACTTTGAACATGCTTCTTGCTTTGAACCAGACATTATGCGATAAATAATTTTGTACTTGCTCTTGCAATTTTTGAAGAACTTTTTTGTATCTCGGAAGCTGTGGTGCTGGCGTGGTGGAACTTGGTCTTCAAAAATCTTGAGCATCCTCGTCTCGTCGCCACTGTTATAGTTTTAGGGCTTCGCTGTCTGGTAAATAAATCGCATGCACTACTTCCAATATTTTATTCCCACACCAAATAATAATATATAATAATAATAATAAAATAACTGTGATTTACAACTGTTCGCTACTGCGGTTCGACGTACAATATAAAAATGTCTGAGAGCGAGAGCGCATGTAGTATAATGTTTAATTAGTGGACAAATGGATGGTTTATGCAAAAGGGAATTGACAATTTGCAACAATATAACAATAATAATTAAATTTATATAAAACCTGTCATAACTCCGAATCAGTTCATTTGGGAACACACGCTCCGTCATAATGTACACAAATCGCCCTGTACATTTCCTGCCAAGCACTGTGTCATCGCGTACAAATCTAGCCCATGAAGTTGGCGCGCATCAAAGTGTACATTTCTTGCCTTATGCAGTGTCATAATGTACATATCGCCCTGTACATTTTCTGCCAAGCACTGTGTCATGACGTACAAATCTAGCCCATGAAGTTGGCGCGTATTAACTTCGCGCGCTTACATATTTAAAAAGTACACTCCGTCCTACAAATTGTAACAAAATAAAATTATTAAATTGGAATAGGTCAATAGTTATAGTGAGCACTGATAGATATCGCAACGAAATAAATTATGAAAGTTAACAAATATTTATTACTTTTCTTGTATTACAGCATCAAAAAATAAATCAAGTATATGAATCATTTATAATCTTTTATCTATACCTGTAAATAGCAATTATTTATATTATAAATACATGGGAATGGTATAGCATTAAATAATATGAACCTACTAATCTGTATATATAATAAAGTGCATAACCATGACTCCCGTCAGTTGTTGGCTTACTACGTGCAGATCTCTTTAAATTGAAAAGGTCTATTTCAAATATCTATACACGATTATTAAGGAAATCCATGTGCAATAGAAATTAAATCAAGACATTCATTTACAACGTCATAAAGAATAATAAAGAAACAATCGTACACATAAAATCAAGTTACCAAAAACATGGTTTAAATCTGACTTACCATTACCAAAACTATCTTATGACGTGGAAAAAAGCTAAAACATATGTAAAGGAACAGACTAGATATCAATTAATTTCCAAATTCTTCAAATTTTTGAAGCCAAATTGAGGAAAAAAAAGGATTATTATATGAAGACCACACTGTAAAAAAGAGGAATGTCATTGTTATGTACTTTTCGGGAAATTAAAAAAAAACAAATTTATATTATATTTGTATTGTATGGCTATATATTTCACAGCTTAACTTTGAGACTATTATTCTTATTGCATTGGAAGTTTATACATAAAATTCTATCGTATTTGATGTACATGATGAATATTTCATTAAAAAATGTGACCCTTTTTGCAATGTGGTTTCCATATATAATTTTTATTTTAATAATTTTTACCTCTCGCTAAGAGAGGTATTGGATTCATGCTAAAAATCGCATATCCAGATTTTATTGAATAAGCACGATTTAAGGTCCATAGAATCCGATTTTAACATTTTTACAATGATGTCTGTGTGTGTGTGTGTGTGTGTGTGTGTGTGTGATGTTGTTGGAGACACGATTTCTCAAATTCTATAAGAGTGAAGACCTATTTGACTACGGATTCCTCAATCTAACAGTAATGGGAATAAACTTCCAATGCAATAAGAATAATAGTCTCAAAGTTAAGCTGTGAAATATATAGCCATACAATACAAATATAATATAAATTTGTTTTTTTTTTAATTTCCCGAAAAGTACATAACAATGACATTCCTCTTTTTTACAGTGTGGTCTTCATATAATAATCCTTTTTTTTCCTCAATTTGGCTTCAAAAATTTGAAGAATTTGGAAATTAATTGATATCTAGTCTGTTCCTTTACATATGTTTTAGCTTTTTTCCACGTCATAAGATAGTTTTGGTAATGGTAAGTCAGATTTAAACCATGTTTTTGGTAACTTGATTTTATGTGTACGATTGTTTCTTTATTATTCTTTATGACGTTGTAAATGAATGTCTTGATTTAATTTCTATTGCACATGGATTTCCTTAATAATCGTGTATAGATATTTGAAATAGACCTTTTCAATTTAAAGAGATCTGCACGTAGTAAGCCAACAACTGACGGGAGTCATGGTTATGCACTTTATTATATATACAGATTAGTAGGTTCATATTATTTAATGCTATACCATTCCCATGTATTTATAATATAAATAATTGCTATTTACAGGTATAGATAAAAGATTATAAATGATTCATATACTTGATTTATTTTTTGATGCTGTAATACAAGAAAAGTAATAAATATTTGTTAACTTTCATAATTTATTTCGTTGCGATATCTATCAGTGCTCACTATAACTATTGACCTATTCCAATTTAATAATTTTATTTTGTTACAATTTGTAGGACGGAGTGTACTTTTTAAATATGTAAGCGCGCGAAGTTAATACGCGCCAACTTCATGGGCTAGATTTGTACGTCATGACACAGTGCTTGGCAGAAAATGTACAGGGCGATATGTACATTATGACACTGCATAAGGCAAGAAATGTACACTTTGATGCGCGCCAACTTCATGGGCTAGATTTGTACGCGATGACACAGTGCTTGGCAGGAAATGTACAGGGCGATTTGTGTACATTATGACGGAGCGTGTGTTCCCAAATGAACTGATTCGGAGTTATGACAGGTTTTATATAAATTTAATTATTATTGTTATATTGTTGCAAATTGTCAATTCCCTTTTGCATAAACCATCCATTTGTCCACTAATTAAACATTATACTACATGCGCTCTCGCTCTCAGACATTTTTATATTGTACGTCGAACCGCAGTAGCGAACAGTTGTAAATCACAGTTATTTTATTATTATTATTATTATATATTATTATTTGGTGTGGGAATAAAATATTGGAAGTAGTGCATGCGATTTATTTACCAGACAGCGAAGCCCTAAAACTATAACAGTGGCGACGAGACGAGGATGCTCAAGATTTTTGAAGACCAAGTTCCACCACGCCAGCACCACAGCTTCCGAGATACAAAAAAGTTCTTCAAAAATTGCAAGAGCAAGTACAAAATTATTTATCGCATAATGTCTGGTTCAAAGCAAGAAGCATGTTCAAAGTCAACTACTACAATACAAATACAAACGGTTTTTAATGTTGAACCGTATGATAGCCGTAATCAATGGAAACGCTGGGTTTCCAGATTAGAAGGTGCATTTGAAGTGTTTGATGTACCTGCAGACAAGAAATTGCACTACTTACTTCATTACATGGGAGCAGACACATATGATATTGTGTGCGATAAGCTTGCTCCAGAAATACCTACCACTAAAAAGTATAATGAATTAGTTGATTTACTATCGACACATTTTTGCCCTGCGCCATTGGATATTGCAGAAAATTATCGTTTTCACTTGCGAAAACAACAGGAAGGCGAGTCTACACAGGATTTTATAACTGCTTTGCACAAACTTTCAATACATTGCAAATTTGGAAGTTATTTAAAAACTGCACTACGAAACCAATTCGTTTTTGGACTACGAAGCGAACGAATTCAAAGCCGACTACTCGAGATGAAGGACCTAACTCTAGACAAGGCGCTAGAGGTTGCTTCCAGCATGGAAATGTCCGCCAGGGATGCTGCCCTCCTACATCAAGGAAACAGGGGTGCGACCGGTTCATCAGCCGCCATACCGTGATTATTGGTCCGTGCCGCCATAGGAGCGGTGGCCATACAGCGACCCAATAAGAAGAAACAAAAAGATAAGCAAAATAGCCATACTAATACAAATACATACCCGAAAAATAATAAAAAATGTTTACTGTTACAGATGTGGTACCCCCGATCACCTTGCGAACGCTTGCAGTAAAATAAGTGCCATCTGCAACTTTTGTCGAAAGAAGGGTCATCTGCAGTCGGTTTGCTCGAAATGGAAAAGGCGCCGGGGAAATACAAACCAAGTTGAATACTGGGATATACTGGGAGATGCAAATCAAGTTGAAATTTTGGAGAATAAATCAGGTAATAATATTAGAAATAAATTTTGGATGTCAGTTTTCATTAATAATAGAGATGTTAAAATGGAATTAGATAGTGGCGCTGCTGTTTCTGTCATTAGTGATAAAGAATTAGCATTAGTTGCTCCAAATTTAAAAATTATTCCAAATAAACTTAATTTATACTCCTATTGTCAGAATAAATTAACTGTTATGGGCTATGTATCAATTAAAGTTAAATACAAATCGACTAGTGCAATGTTAAAATTGTATGTGGTGAAAGATGGAAAAAATGGCCTAATTGGTCATGAATGGATACGAAAATTAAAAATACAAATTCCTGAATCTGAATTTTGCAAAGAATCTATTTCAGAAATTAGCACAGATAATTCATTTCAAGTTCAAAAATTATTAGAAAAGTACAATTCTCTTTTTGATAATAAATTTGGAAAAATAAATAGTATTCAAGCGGAATAAAAAATTAAGGATAATGTTAGTCCAGTTTTCTTTAAAGCTCGTCCGGTCCCTTTTGAGTTATTAAATAAAGTGGAAAACGAAATTGAAACTTTAGTGCAAGAGGGAATTTTAGAGAAAGTGGAAACTTCACGTTGGGCTTCACCCATAGTCCCCGTTCACAAATCAGATGGTAGTATTCGAAAATGTGGCGATTACAAAGTATCAATAAACCCGAATTTATTAGTGGATGAACATCCGTTACTCACTATGGATGAATTATTAGCATCAATGGCAGGGGGTGATAAATTTACAAAAATTGACTTAAGTAAAGCATATTTGCAACTAGAAGTTCGTCCGGAAGATAGGCATCTTTTAACCCTTAATACGCATAAAGGCGTCTGTGTGTGTGTGTGTGTGTGTGTGTGTGTGTGTGTGTGTGTGGATGTGTGTGTGTGAGGTTGTTGGAGACACGATTTCTCAAATTCTATAAGGCTAAAGACCTGTTTGACTACGGATTCCTCAATCTAACAGTAATGGGAAGAGTTGAATAGGTTCTGGTAACAATTGGACAACCGGAAGTGGTAGTTTCTAAAAAAAAATTTCTAAATATTATTTTTTGAAAATTTGTTACTACAAATATTAAAGATAATTAAATTCTCAATCTGACACATTTAATTTTTTTATTATATCTCGTATAGGTTTGGAGATATAGTATACAGGGTGAGTCACCGAAATCGCCGTCTTCGATATCTCCCTTGTCGTTAGAAATACAGCATAAGTTTATTAACAGAATTTATTCGTCTACTCAAGGAGCATAACGTAAAATTATTTTCACATATACAGGGTGTTGCATTACGGCTCGGCGAGAATAGTTTCTCTTTTTTTAAACGGAACATCCTATATATTTTTATATATTTTCAATTGTATTTTATTCACCTATACGAACATATGAATTTTGTTTTAGTTTTCCACGGCGTTGCCAAGTTATTCCGTTTTTTCTCTAAAAAAGACCGAATACACGCATTGCTTTATAAAGGCTTACTGAAGTTATTTTAATAGTAAGAATTAAGAATTTTCTTTTCTGTATAACTGTAATTATACTCTATGTTCTGACATATTTATTTTTAAATGTAATTATACAGGCTGTTCAATAAAGCGAATCAAATGTGCTCAATTTCAAATGACTATAACTCGTCATTTTCAAATGGAACACCCTATATTTTATTATTCAGTTGTGTGTATTTTTGTATTATCTTCATATGTTATTACGGGTATCCCATGCCTAAAACCAATAATTTCGAAGATTTTCACCATTTTTCTCTAAATTTATATATTTAACTAAAAATTTAATCTAGTATACCATGGATACTGTTTTTTGAATAAGAAACAATTGCAGTAACGATAGTATTTTCATTAGCCAGGTTATTATTAATAACAGAGGGATTAAGTAAATTAGTTTATTAATATGAGTCTCTCGCAAGAAGAACTTACGAATATGGTGTATGCTGGTCAGGCCAGGCGTCACCTCACGGGCACTCAATGCTGGCGTGGAGAGTGCGCAAGAAGAACTTACGAATATGATGTACACACTTGAAGCAGCGGAAACAAACCCTCTTTTGGCATCAAGAATTTATGCACAACGGTTTCCGGGAAGACGACATCCAAAACCATGTTCTTTTGAAAAACTAAGGGAAAGGTTTGAAAGAACTGGTCATGTTCAGTACGACAAAAGAGGGTTTCTTTCCGCTTTTCTAAGTGCGTACACCATATTCGTAAGTTCTTCTTGTGAGAGACTCATATTAATAAATTAATTTACTTAATCCCTCTGTTATTAATAACAACCTGGCTAATGAAAATACTATCATTACTGCAACTGTTTCTTATTCAAAAAACAGTATCCATGGTATACTAGATTTAATTTTTAGTTAAATATATAAATTTAGAGAAAAATGGTGAAAAACTCCGAAATTATTGGTTTTAGGCATAGATATATATGAAGATAATACAAAAATACACACAACTGAATAATAATATATAGGGTGTTCCATTTGAAAATGACGAGTTATAGTCATTTGAAATTGAGCACATTTGATTCGCTTTATTGAACAGCCTGTATAATTACATTTAAAAATAAATATGTCAGAACATAGAGTATAATTACAGTTATACAGAAAAGAAAATTCTTAATTCTTACTATTAAAATAACTTCAGTAAGCCTTTACAAAGCAATGCGTGTATTCAGTCTTTTTTAGAGAAAAAACGGAATAACTTGGCAACGCCGTGGAAAACTAAAACAAAATTCATATGTTCGTATAGGTGAATAAAATACAATTCAAAATATATAAAAATATATAGGGTGTTCCGTTTAAAAAAAGAGAAACTATTCTCGCCGAGCCGTAATGCAACACCCTGTATATGTGAAAATAATTTTACGTTATGCTCCTTGAGTAGACGAATAAATTCTGTTAATAAACTTATGCTGTATTTCTAACGACAAGGGAGATATCGAAGACGGCGATTTCGGTGACTCATCCTGTATAATAATATAGAATAATCTGTTGTAATAAATCTCGTTGCCAGAAAAACAGTTGCGATATTAAAAATTTTGTAATTGACAAATAAATGCAAAATGTCAGTGTCAGTTCTGGGAGGTATGAGCACATTTAATATATATTATATTTATTTAAATTGCAGGTATGTCAATATTACATATATCCTTAAGAAATAATACCGTCAATGAATTTGAAGTACTCGTATTTTGAACATATTAAAATAGTAGTATAAAATTTCTCATACAACGAAAGAAGAGAAACAATTTCAATTATTTGTGTGTACAAGAAATGTTAAATTCGTTACTTATAGGGCGCGAGCAGCCATGTGACTTTGTTAGCCTTGGTAAGCAGATATGAGGATCCGTGTCAGAATGACGGCTAGTAGTTATTTACATAGATGTCACAATTGTCATATGTCATAATTTTTCATTCAAAATTTCATAATATTCTGTTTATTTGTCATCCATTAATATGGAATATACTTGTCGAGGGAAATAATCCACATGGATTTGGAAAATCATAATGTTTCGAATGAAAACTTATGATACTTGACACCTATGTGTATTACCAGATGCAGGGCTCGCTCTAGGGGCGGACAACCCGGACATTTGTCCGGGGCGCCAATTCTAAAGGGCGGCATTTTGGCTGGGAATGGGACAAAATATTAATAAGTTAAATACCCAACTAATCGAAATTTATACTTGTCGATTTGTTTGTAATGGTATTAAAAATGCACGTGGTTAACAATTTGTATCTATAGGTACAGGTACTTTTTAATTTTTATGGTTTTGTCCTACTTGAATGTTAATTATGTTTCATGTTTCTTTCGAAATGTACGTTTTTATTTTAATTTAAAACCATTTGATTTTTATTTTAAATAATTTTAAAATGTATATGTTTAAGGGGCGGCAATTTGTTTTTTTGTCCGGGGCGACGTAAACGCTGGAGCGGGCGCTGCCAGCTGTCATTCTGACACGGGCCCCCATATCTGCTTGCTAAGGCCAACAAAGTCACATAACTGCTCGCGCCCTATGCAAGATAAAATGAAAATGGCGAGAGGTATTGTGCTGGCCACAACAGATTTTTCTAGATGACATTAAAATTACGAGACCAGATAATCTTACTCATTTACAGCGTCTAGAACTAGTCTTAAAACGATTAGAAAAATATAATTTAAAAATTAATTTAAGAAAAAGTGTATTTTTTGCAAATGAAATTGAGTATTGCGGTTACCGAATAGATCGGGATGGTGTTCATAATTCGATTAGTAAAATACAAGCAATTAATGAAATGCCACGACCCAAAAATAAGAAAGAATTAAAAGCATTCTTGGGACTCGTGAACTATTACGGTAGATTTTTAGGAAAACGTAGCACGTTTGTTATACCCGCTTAATAAATTACTTCGTAATGACGTTAAATTCATATGGAATGAAAATTGTGAAGCTAGTTTTAATGCAGTAAAAAAAGAAATGAGTTCTGATAGTTTTTTAGTGCATTATGATTCAAATTTGTCTGTGATTCTTGCTACCGATGCTAGTCCTTACGGTGTAAGTGCAATCCATTCGCATATTTGTGCTGATGGAGTAGAACGACCTATTTGTTACGCATCACAAACATTATCAAGAACACAACAAAAATACGCACAGATTGATAAAGAGGCATACGGAATTATTTTCGGTGTTAGGAAATATTACCAATATCTCTACGGTCGTAAATTTACATTATACACAGACTGTAGACCATTGTTACAAATATTCTCTACAAATAAAAGTTTACCTCTTCTTACAGCGAGTCGTATGCAGCATTATGCTATATTTTTGCAAGCATTTCAGTATGATATTAAATACAAAATTACATGCAAACGCTGATGCATTATCCCGTTTACCGATAAATTCAAAAGAATTAGAAACATTTGACGTTTCTGATGTAGTTGATATAAATCAAATTTCGACTTTACCAGTTAGCAACTTGCAAAAGAAACACAGTTAGATAGTACCTTATTACCATTACTACAAGCTTTAAAAACCGGAAAACAGATTCCAAATAAATTAAGATTTAATATAGATCAAACAGAATTTACCTTGCAACAAAATTACATAATGCGAGGATTACGAGTAGTCATTCCACAAAAATTACGAAAATTAATACTCGATGAATTACATGCCGCTCATTTTGGAATAACAAAAATGAAATTATTAGCACGTAGCTATTGTTGGTGGCCGAATATTGACAATGATTTAGAATTGCTAGTTAAAAATTGTTATGAATGTAATAAAGAAAAAAATGATCCTATTCCAATCGCACATCACTGGGAATATCCAAATGCACCCTTTGATCGAGTGCATATTGATTTTGCAGGCCCATTTCTTGGAAATTATTCTTTTGTCATGGTTGATGCTTACTCAAAGTGGCCAGAAATACATTTGTTAAATAATATTACGGCAAGTAACACCATTAAGATTTGTCAAAATATTTTTGCGTCATATGGTTTACCACTTTAGATTATTGGTCCGTGTTTACCACCCACAGTAGTTACAGATAACGGTACACAATTTACAAGTTATGAATTCGAATCTTTTTTAAAAAACAATGGAATTAAGCACAAATTCTCTGCACCATACAACCCAAGCACAAACGGTCAAGCAGAACGTTTCGTTCAAATTTTAAAGAATTCATTGCGTAAAATGAAATGCAGTAAACATACTGTAGAATTTGAACTGAATAAATTACTATTACAGTACCGGAAGATGCCACATTGCACAACAAACGCATCTCCGGCAATGTTATTTCTAAACAGGGAAATACGTTCTAGATTAGATTTAATCCAACCCGATTTTTCGATAAATATGAAAAATGAAGTTAATTTAAATTCAAAATATCCTACTATTCAAATAGGTGCGCGAGAAATTGTTCGTAACTATACGAAGGACCAACAATGGTGTTTTGGAAAAATTATAAAGAAATTAGGTAATTTACATTATTTAATTTTGTTAGATAATGGCGAAGACATATAAATCAGATAGTGGAAATTGGAAAAAACTGTCCTACTGAACCTAAACTTCCAAATACCTACAATCCAATTACTGTAGATTTAGATCAATTAAATAAAACTTGTAAAAATGATAACGAGTAGTGTTGCCGCAAGACCAAGACCAGTCTTGGTCTTGTCTCGTCTCGTCTTGGTCTTGTCGAGACAAGACGATCGTTTTGGTCTCGACTAAAAAGTCGAGACGAGACGAGACTAGTGTCGAGTCTTGTCGAGAAAGTCTTGAAGTCTCGACGAGACTCTCGACTTCATTTCGTAGGTATTTTTTGAAATACATTTTCTAAAAGTTCTGCTGTAAATATTGTTTGAAAATTCGTAAAAATAAGAGATATTCATTTTTTAAATTTTATAATTATCTATCTTTGTTGTATTCCTGAAATATTAATTTATGAGTATAAAAATTTGGATACTTTATTAGAAATTCATACACTGGGTTTGAAACATAGCTTAAACCTCCAAAAATAGTAAATATTGCAAAATAAGCATAATACTCCTATTTATGATCTATCTATATGTACAGAATAATGAAATAAATGTGCATTACTTCCATAGATATTAGTATATCGTAAAAAAACATGTACAATTAAATAGTTAAATCGGAGAGAAGAACTGACTCATACAGAGCTGGAGAAAACACATTGTTGAGGTATAGGAATTCTTGGAAAAGTGATATTTTGGGGCCTGGAATTATTACCAAGGTCAAGCGTCTGCAAGGGATGTTGTATGTTACTTTGAAATTGAACCGAAATTTTAGGAAGGGAAATTGCGGAAGCGAACCAATTTTTATTTACAACAAAATAACTACGTAACTATTTATACTAACAATAATAATAAAATATGTATACTCTTAAAAAAAATACCCTTTTAAATATCATGTACACATGTATGTATATTTAAGACACAGAAATACCTAATTGTTGGTTCATATATTTTTTTCCCAATATATCTACATTTTTGAAAAAGTAAAAAATGGATATTCACTTCATAAATATTAATTTTTTTGTTGATCCAAGAAGTTAAAATAATAAAATGTATGTGTGTGTAGATTGTTACTTGTGTAGATTGGTAAATTGCCATAGAACTAAGTATTTACATACATACATACGTATATACGATTTATTAAATTCTAGATTACTATAATCGCCGTCAAATAAATATGGACTGATGCTCAACTTTTTATTTTCTCCGGGCCCTGTCTCTTGTCTTGCGGTATTGCCATTTCTTCAACATTGTCATACTGAATTTACAACAGTGCAGAAATTCACATGCCTACTTGAAATGCGTAAATGTAAATAAATACTGTAGATCAGTATGTACACACATTTTCATATTAATATAATCTCAAATATTTTTTGGAATTTTTTAATCACGATTGTACTGATGTTTCTTAGATTTTCATGCACTATTGTATGCAATTATAAACAAGTTGTTGATTGACGCAGAGTCGAGAGTATTGTCGAGACTCGAGACAAGACGAGACTGAGTGCAAGTCTCGTCTCGACAAGACCAAGACAAGACCGAGGTAGTCGAGACTTAGTCAAGACCAAGACAAGACCGACTTCAAGTCTTGTCTCGTCTCGTCTTGTGGCAACACTAATAACGAGAGAGAGAAACAAGAGGGTCAATGTCTAAAGAAAATTTATGTAGTATGTTTACATCTAATACTGAAACTGAAATCCAAAACGCGCAGGGGAAAACTGATGAAAATACCCAGACTGCCGGCGACACTTCTTCCGACAAAAGGGCAACAGAAGTAATCAACAGTGAAGGTACTGTACTGAGCCTTTACGTCGCTCGCAACGTGAACGAAAACCACCAAATAGGTTGCATTATGATTAATTTATTTTTTCACATTGTTGTATTTGTAATTAATATGTATATTTTCTTGATTTTTATTTTGAAATAATTATATAACTTTTCATATCGATATACTGTATTACCTTATATTTACTGTAAATTGAATTTTCTTTAAGGGAGGAGAGAGTGTTATATTGTTGCAAATTGTCAATTCCCTTTTGCATAAACCATCCATTTGTCCACTAATTAAACATTATACTACATGCGCTCTCGCTCTCAGACATTTTTATATTGTACGTCGAACCGCAGTAGCGAACAGTTGTAAATCACAGTTATTTTATTATTATATATTATTATTTGGTGTGGGAATAAAATATTGGAAGTAGTGCATGCGATTTATTTATCAGACAGCGAACCCCTAAAACTATAACAATTATGTAAATCAGAAGGCCGTGAATTTATTCGTAAAATAACGGGCAGCCAAGTGTCAAAGATGGCATAATTAGATGTCATAAATGTCATCTTTGACACTTGGCTGTCCGTACCCACGCAACAATTATTCGAAATTTTACAAAAAATAATGACTTGCCACATTTTCGAAATAGTTCCTTTTTGGACACAAATTGTATAAAACTTTTCGGCTTATTTTGACTTTTTCTCTACGTCCTATAAATGTGTTACACTTGTTTTTTAACATCCTGTATGCAGAATCATCTATTGTGAAATATAAGCAAGTTATGGTCCTCCGAAGTTTGAAAATATAAATGTGACTGTTTTCTTCGTGGACATAAATGTTCTTGAAAGATATAAGTAAATATTATAACACTGTGCAAGTCTGCATGTTTTACAATTGCAAGTGTATTTAAATTATTAAGTTTAATGCTAGACATTTATATTCAAATAAAAACTGTTTGAGAATTGTAATACTAGACTAATAGCGGGTAGGGTCAGAGGGTACGAAAATTCAAATATCACTTTATTCACATATCAATTTATAAAACATCGTATTGGATAAAAATCAAAAAAATTAACATCGCCTTATTCAAATAACGACTTATGCGTTTTTCGAATATTCAAATCTCGGAAAAAATTATACTGTCTTATACAATTCTCGACTTGTGCAAATCTCTACCACTATGAAGTCGGTTGAGCATTGATGTATTCATTTCTGGTTTGTTCACTACCGCTTCATTCCGGTACTGTTTAGTAATATTTGATTTTATAATTATATTTGAATTACAAACAAATGAAAATGTTAATATATTTGGGGTTACAATATTTAAAAATGATCAAATACATATTATATATATGCCAAATAAATTTATCTATTCACAAATTATGTGTGCATATTTTTGATATAAATTTAGCACATATTTCTTCGTTAATAATATTAATCTAATATTAAAACTATTTAATTGAAGGTATATAAAAACAATAAACATTTTATAATATAATTATAGAAAGGCCATGGAAGGGCTAAATGTGAAACATTTATGAAGATAAAATGAAATGTATGAGAAAAATAAAATCACCTTTAAAATAAAATAAATATATTAATTATTTGATAATTATAGCTGGTTTATGAAACATGTACCTACCATAAGCAGTAATACAGACACATTATACGATTGTCCAATCTTTACATCTCCCTGTATAATAATAAATGATTTACTTTTTTATGAAAATAAATAAACAAATTACTTATACTAGTATATTAAAAGAACAACAATGTACCGAATATTGTATGTTACCTTATCATGTACTAAATTATGTGTACGTGGATTACAAATCAAAATAGTTCATATTGTAATAAAACTGAGTTGTTTAAAATTTATTTGTGTTATTAATATTATGCATATATACGATATTAATGTAAAATAAAATGGAATTGACGAAATGTATTATACTGGCAAGAACAGACTGAAAATCCTATCCATTTTTTCCACAGCTGCTCTTCTTTTCCTAAAATGCAATATGGGACAAACAATCTCTGGTTAAAATTTTAACTGCCAGTTAAAAAAACAGTTGAAACGAAATGAACCGTCAAATGACAAATTGATCATTGCTGTCAATAATCCGATTCAATATTGTTTATTTAACTTACAGTTAAAATTCTAACCGGGGATTGTGAAACGCACCAAGTTGACACAAATGTTAATGAAATAATCATATAGTAACTCTTTTGTTTATAAACATGTATTTAGTGAAACTCAGGTCCGGTTTTATAAAAATTCACTATAGTTTCATATTAATGATTTTTATTTAACACTAACGATATTTCTGACTACATAAAATAATATATAGGTTAGTTAAATAAATTATTGTAAATTTTACCTTATTATAAGTCAATAAATAAAAATCAAAGTATATTATTGTACAAACCAAATTAAAGTAAAATAAGTTCTGCTGTGATGAGCTAAAAGAAAACTCAAACCTTGTTTATAAAAAAGAGGTAAATGAATAAAAAAATATTAATTTTTATTTATAATATCTATTTACATGATTTTGTTGGTTTTGGGTTTTTAACATATTTATTTTGAGGTTAATAGAGGATATACGAAATGAAGAGAATAACGAGTAACACATGATCATATGGTTTTGACAGAAAGTAATGTCACAGTCAAAATAAACCTACATAGCACAACTACATAGGTTTGGATCATATCGATCTTATTTAATAATTAAATTTAAATTACTAAATTAACAACGAGAACAGTTAAGTATGGAGAATTTTATTATATTAAAATACTATAATACATCATGGATATGGGGAAGTTCTATTTTGCGGACCACAAAAAAGCGGACTGGTCATAATTATTGGTTCTATAGTATTAAATCACAACATACTAGTTACTTTTGAATAACTGTGGTATACAAAACAGGAAGATGATCGAGATCACCTCCGCAGAGATTACTTTACTCCTGGTGTGTTTTGCGGACTAGCCATTTCTAATAAAACAAGAGCGATCAAACTTGGAATTTGCATGGCTTTTGTGATCCCTTGTAATATACAATTTAATTCAAACTCAAAATCATCTTCAGAAGGTTACTTTTTTACTCTTGGTGAATTTTGCGGAAGCCTATTTCCTTTGCATGTCTTTTGAGTTCTGAGTATGTTTGTTGAGCCTCGCGGCTCATGATGTTGATGTCATCTGCATATGCGACTAGTTGTATTGCTTTAACCGTTAGCAGGTTTAATCTGCCAATGTTCATTTGTCTTATTACATATTCGAGCATTAGATTGAAGAGTGTTGGGGCCAGCCCATCTCCTTGCTTCAGTCCACGCAAAATTTTAAATTCCTCTGTAACTGTGTTTTGTACGCTCACCACCGCTACCGTGTCCTCCATGGTTACCTTAATCATTCGTATTAGTTTAGGGGGAATCTTCAGTATGTGTAGTATTTCATATATTTTATTCTATCTATTGAATCATAGGCTTATTTAAAATCTACAAATATATTGTATATGTCTCGATTATGTTCCCATGCTTTTCCTAATATTTGTTTTACAGTAAATAGCTGGTTAATCGTGGATCGTCCATGTCTAAATCCGGCTTGATATTCGCCGATAAGTTTTTCTGAGTAGGGCTGGATGCGTTTGTTTATTATGCATGTTAATATTTTATATGCAGTACATAAGAGGGATATTCCACGATAATTTTCACATGCCAGTTTATCCCCTTTTTTATGTATTGGACAGATTAAGCTTTTCTTCCAGTCGTTGGGGATTTTTTCTTCTTTCCATATCTTTATTATCAGTGTATGAATATATTTTTTTAGGTGTTCGCCACCTAGTTTGTATACTTCGGAAGGGATCTCGTCTATTCCAGGGGCTTTGTTGTTTTTCAGCGCTTTTATTGCCTCTTTTATTTCATCATATTCTTATAACTTAAAAAAAGGAAAAATTCTTATAAAGTAAAAAATTCTAATAAACTAAAAAATAAAATTAAAAAAATAAACAATTCTAGTAAACTAAAAAAGAAAATTAAAAACTAAAAAATATAATAAACTACAAGAACGGAAATAAAAAAAATTAAAAACCTCCATATAAAACAAAACTTCAGCTCTGCTCTGCAGGTTCGGCATGTCATTGTTTGACGTGCTATAAATTCGTTGCTGCAGGCCCGACATAAACATTTATATCCGCACGGTGCACACGCGTGTGTGCAACCTGGCATACGATACAAACTCCCTGTAAACATTAATTATTTGTATATATTTGCAGTGATCACTATTTAAGAGCTTGAGAACTATAAGAATTACAAGACTAATTGTTAATGCATCTTCGAAATACGCAGTAATAATTTGTTGAAAACTTAATCGAGTTACAATTTCTTTATTGAAGATCATATTCAAAATATTATATTATATTTTGCAGGTCAATTTAATGATTTTAAAAATCACAAATATTTCAGCTTTTTTTTATAATCCTTTTGAGATACTAGTAATTATGTACATAGATGTCAAATATCAGAAATTTTCATTCAAAATTTCAAGATTTTCTAAGGTCACATGGTTAATTTGTCACCAGGAGTGTGGAATTTATTTATCGAAGAAAATAAACCACATGGAATTGGAAAATTACGAAATTAGAATGAAAAATTATGATATTTTACATCTATGCACATAATTACTACCTATCATTTTGACATGGGCCCGCATACCTGCTTGTCAAGGCCAAGAAAGTCACATGACTTTGTATTTAACATTTCTTGTACACATACACTCCAAATTTCTACTTATGCCTATTCTTTATATTTAGATTTTTTAATTTTAAATTCATTTTATGAAGAAATTTTCCAATTCATTGTCGGGATTGCCAGTATTTCTGAATGGTATATATAATATACCTATAATTTTAAATATTTAACTATTAATACAATAAGAAGAAATAATATATGTAGGTACTTACAACAGATTATTTTATATATTATAATCTTTTATCTCTAAATCAATACAAGATATAATAAAATATTTATCACACAGAGAATTTAATCTTCTTTAATATTTGCAAGAATAATAATTTTCAAAAAAATATATTTCATTTTTTTAATAATATGCTACTTCCAGTTGTCCAATTGCTACCAAAACCTTTTCAACTCTTCACATTATTGTCAGATTGACAAATACGTAGTTAAACAGATATTAAGTCTTAACAGTTTTTAAGAAATCAGTTTTTAAGAAATTTTCCTTCCAACATCCTCACACACACGCACATCATCGTAAAAATGTTAAAATCGGATTGTAGGGACCTTAAAACGTGCTTATTCAATAAAATTTGGATATGCGATTTTTAGCATGAATGCAATACCTCTCTTAGCGAGAGGTAAAGATTATATATAAATTTACTTTTATTTTGATTATTTACATATTTTCAGACCTGTAATGCACAGTTTTCGGTCATAATACGGCTATAAATGTGCGTTATTTCAAGAACTGAGCGTAGCTTAATTACCAAATATCTGTTTTTGAAACGCGGCCGAATTTGGTGTGTATCATTATTATTTTTAAAATCTTTAGTATCGTGTTTCTACATGTATACAAAAACAAAACGCACGTGTAGACCTCCTAAGAACTGATAAGTATGATGCAGAGAAGATTTGCAGGTCAACTCAAGAGGGTAATAAATCGCTATGGGGCTCCGTGTCTGGGGCTGTCCCAACGTAAGCTAAGTAGGTAACGACAGAGTAGGAATGAGTGTTTTAGCGTGGGAATGTCGAACTCGAATGAATACAAAAATTTACAATAATATTTAGAATGTTTGACAATTAATAAACAACTAATATAACTAACTAACATTAACTAATTGATTTAACATTACACCAGCATGAGAAACAATGTAGGAGGATGTTATTAAGTAAATTTCACAGCTTTTCGTAGAAGCCGGCCCTGGCAAGGGAGATCGAAACATAATATGGATACCTACTAGGTAAAATAAAAACATTAAACAAAATCATCAAAGAAAGGTTTAATATGCTCATTACTGATATAGATAAACATTCCTTATTTATTTAAACATTGTTATTTTGGATGAATAAAAACAATTTAGGTAAACTAAAAGTTAGATGAACATTTAGAAGTGGGAGTTAAAAGCAACACAATCACAGGCCATCTCTGTCGCACTCACCAGGCCGAGGTCTAAGGGCATCCTTGTTTAAGTAGGGGTGAAAACTATCACTACCTCGTGGCATCTTTGTCTTACACCCAGAGTACAGATATTTGCATCTTTGTCTAATATATAGGGCATATGTGACTTTTTGAATGCAACTAATTAACAAATCAACAGGAGAGAATTCCTTCCACAGCCAGGCATCAGGGACCAAAGGTGGCGACTTGAGATGAGTTCGAGCAAATCAGGGTTAACAATTATTAGCTGTCTCTGTCCAACATACAATCTTCATATGCAGAAACTTCCCCACTACGCCGAGTCATCAGCAAATGAGGTGCATATCATTAAGATGATATTCTCAGAAAATTCTGTCTGTTGCAGTTTCACCTATGGACACCTAATCTTCCATCATTTCCACCCCCAAACTTTAGGGGTGGCGCTTCTGTGTTTAAAACTGGGTGCACAGCACTCGGAAAGGTATCTTGGTTTCGGCCAGGATCAGCCTCTGTTGTAGCTTGATCTGCATTACGATCATTGTGTAATTTTTGAGGCAGTGGTATTGGTATTGGTGGTATACGTTGGTATTGCTGTAAGGTCATTGGCTAAAGCCTTTCACCTCCATCATATGTGTATCAAGAAACGGGCAGTGGTAACGAGATAACAGGTGTGCACGTCCCTTCACGGGTTCAGCTGCAACTTCCAACAACGTTACTTACTCACCGTACGGTTGCGACGAGATAACAGGTGTGCACGCTCCCTCACGGGTTCAGCTGCAACTTCCAACAACGTCGTAACCGATAATTATACAGCATTTGGTTTTAATACATACCACCATACTATATCACGTATAAAATTTATGTAAGACATCTTGTATGTCTGTGCACCTGTTTGTATATGCACACATTGGGCCCGTAATTACCTGGGGGACTCCGTCAACGGCCGTAACCACGGCTAACCGAGGCCTACGTCCCGCGGCCGGTGTACCGTTCCGCCAGTGACCGGTCCACGCCCGTGGCCATACCCACAGCAATCCCGAGACGCTGCCTGCGCTGCGCCCGGTGCCGCTCCACGTACGAGTCCGTTGCCAGCCACAGCCCAACCCAGGGCATTCTCCCGGCATCCCCGGCCATAAGTATCAGTCATTATATTTTTACTGTATATTTCTTGAATGCCAATGACTGAATAAACGTTGTTTATTGTTGAATCTATGTTATTACTTGTTTTATTCCTTACACTACCACGACTTCAAATCAAAGATTCTGGGCACTATTAAATAACACAACGTAGGGTAATTAGACGATCACAATAATTAGTTGTACGCTGGCGGTTTCATACGCTGCCGCGTTACATTTTTAACTTATTATTTGATTTGACCCTTTACTTAACGTTTTTTTTTTTAAATAATCGCATACTAAATCCATTTTTACTACATCTTTAAATTAAAATAAAAGCTTAATGCCTATAATTTTTTTGCGAAACCAAAATTACTTTGGAAACACAATTTTGCTTATATTTTGCTAGCATACGAATGATTTTGCAAGTATGCAAGTCTGTCTGAATGAGACCTGCTGCTGAAAAGAGCCACTGGAATTCCATAGAACTCATCTGAAAACTGTAGTACTTTAGCGCCGCTTTTTTAAAATTTTGGTAAAGGACTGCATCGCGCCAGAAAACCAACGGATCCGCTTCTCTTCTAATATTAGGGGCTTTCATATATCTCTCGACTTATTTGTGGAAATCAGGGGTCAGGTACTGAATGGTTGGTTGGTCGAACGCGCATATTCGAAATGTATTGGTGATCGGCAAACAAATATCGTCAATTCCGATTTATCGACTAGAAAACAATATCGCCAATATATCGTTTACATTTCTAATTTTGGGGACACAATGGCCAATAAAAATGTAGGATAGTTAGGGTTCCGCTAAATGCAGACGGTTTCTTAAGAGTTCCATAATCGTAAAAAATTGTGAACCGCTGTTTTAGAGAATAATATTTCAAATAACAGTTACAGAAAAAATAATTGTACGCATCTTTTACTTGAAGTATTTTTCTCCAAAATGATCCATGAACGATTGACAGAGATAAAACACTGCGAGTCAACTGCTCGCTAATCACCCCCATCAGTTTTTCATGCTACCAGCCAATGTGTTGAAAAGAATTTTTGTCATTTTCCGTGCTGTGATAAACTCTATTAAAGACTATGTCTGCCGGCCGATGTAATGATTTTAAAAATAATTCAGAAATATTTCAGTTTTTTTTCAAAATTTGTTCGAAGTTGTCATCAACGATACTGAAGAGAATTTACAATTAGAATCCCTTAATCTTCAAGCTAATGTGTTGAAGTTACTCGTAGTCGTACTATTTAAAAACGAAAATTTGATTCAAATTTATGCATTATTGAATCATTTCACTCAGATTACAATATTAATTTTTGGTACCTATTATACTTCATTTCACGGAAGAAAATGGTATATGTCGCTGGAGAACCGACCGTTTTTACTGTCATTTATAAAAAAAAATATCTGTAAAAATGTACAAGACCTGAATATTAAAAATTATAACAAAACATGGTTAAACATCACTTAATTCTGTAGCTTAACAAGTGATTTTTTTTCATTTTTGTTTGCATTCTAACTAATCAAATGGCAGAATTTATATCCCTATCTAAACTAACGCTATTTTTTACGTGAAATGAAGTATACGTACACATACAAAGATACGAGCTTAAAGATGAAACATCGAAGATATCGAACGCGAATTACTGATATTCCATCTCGAAAACTTTTTACAAAGTGGAACATCGTATTTAAAATCTTTAAACTATTATTTTAAATTTGTAGGTACTACTACATATACAGACATATTATGCGAAAGAAATGTAAGTATAATTTGAGTTTCTTTAAATTTATAATCCAATAATAGGGTTTCCAATAAGAATTAATATTTGGCCCGCCATATATGTATTTTAAAATTTCGTATGCTATCCGTTTCGCAAAAAGGATGGTGACCGCTGCTCAGAGTGTTTTTTTTTTTGGTCTGTGCCCCTGCTCTAAATATCTATGTATAAACTAATCCATAAAGTTTTACGGGACAGATATTTGAAAAAAAATGTCTTCACGCTTATGTCACGGTTTCGCATGTTCACCCGATGTATATTGTTATATTGATAACTGTCATTTTCCCTCTTTATATTACTTGCGTCAGTAATAACTACATTATAGCACTTATATATAAAACAAGGTTAGCGAACCTAGCATTTGCACATTTATTATACCTTGTTCCATCTTACGCATTCAGCATTGCAGAGAATAAGGCATAGTTTTGACTTCTCTGATTGGATGAGAGACAAGTTTACCAATGTAATTTCAGCTACTTAAAACTGGCGCTGATGCGAACGCCATCTGTTGAATGCGTTAAATGGAACAGAGCATAACTTGTCAAAATAGTAAACAATGCTCAGAGAAAACTGAAATAACATGTACTCCATTCTGTCAGGGAAATTCAAATAAATAATTTTTTGCATGAATTTATTAAATCACATTAATATTTACATTAACATTGATATTAATAGACATTGGGGTGTATTCTGTATCCTACTATACCCCATTCGCCGAGACGAGAGAATGTAGAACTAATTCTTAAACAGAAACAAGTCATTTTATTGGTTCGGCTCCAAAATTATCCTTTTTTGATCAATAGAATTTGTCTCTGTTCAAAAATTGGTTCCACATTCTCTCGTCTCAGCGAATGGACTATATGCTAATATTAATTTTAACAGCCTATTAAAATTTATAAGCAAAAGAACGTAATTTATTACCTATCATTTTAATTTTATATTCTGTGTCTTCTAGTGTTATTGGTAAAAAAAAACAGGATGTTAAAATTAACATGATATGATACAGAATACACCCCATAATCTTACTCACTTCATCAAATTCAACTTTGCCAATTTTAATTACACTTATGTTGCAACATTCTTCGGTTTATCGAGATTCACGCAAAAAATACTTTGAGATGGATTATCAACAAAAGCAAAAGTGGATTTCTTCTTTATTCTAAAAACTCTCCCTTGGATACTCTTTGCAACATTCATTTTATTTAATACGGATTCCATCAATATAGCCTTCCGTGACAGTGGACGATTTCCATCCCATCCACCGTAGCGTCTGATGGTCTTAATATTATCACCCGCATTTTCCAATAAAATTGCCAAAGAACGTTTTATACTGTGACCAGTGTAGGACTCTACATCCGGTAATTAAAAAAAGAAGCAATCTTCGTCGGTATTCTCAATAATGTGAATTACAATCTCCCGTGGTGAATATTACGGATAGAGCATAAAAACATGTACTTCCTGCAGATATTAACAACTTTACAGAGAATCCTTCTTTCATAATAATAATCAAACTGCGAGAAACATTTATCTCCGCATCTGGTATAGAAACATACAGATATGATCTATATAAAATCCTCAGTGATCAATGTTTAGCTTCGTCAACTCGTTACATCGGCCAGCCACTTCCATTATTAGTGTAACCAATAAAGATTCTAAATAAGTACTAAATCACATAATAATAGAGAACTATTACTTTCATCAACTATTCTTCATTGAGTGCCTCCTTCATAAAATGCTCTATATGTTCTTTTTTAAGGACTTTTGCCTTTTTTCAGTTTGTGGGTTCTGGATTCATTCTAAAGATAAACAATTAGCTTACCATATTTTGAAATATCTATGTTTTTGCTGCTACTCCCCCTTTTTACATTTACATTATATTATATAACAAATATAGAAATAACACTTTATTTATAGTCGTATTATTGTTTTAAATACATAGTTGTGTTGAGTTAATATATGCATAAGTTTTAGCTGTTCAATCCAGTATTCATCTTCTGTATAGACTTTCGGATTATCACTAAAGGTATAAAACTAACATTTGGTATGATAAAAAAGAAGAGAAGATAAAGAATTGCCATAGTAGCTTTTCAACACACGTTCTTCTGTACTTTTGAAATAGATGAAGATATCCAATAAGATTCCACTGTACATATCCATATCCCAATGTTTCGTGCAATTTCCAACATATTTTTTTTCGTGTTTAATGGCATTTAAACAATTATATCCAACAAAGATGACCGACCTGAAACATTTAATCATTTTCGTAATATTTATCTTTTAATCAAACCAGATTATTTTGTTTTTAAGGTTATAAACGTAATTTATCTTAATAATTGCTTTTAGTGTGTACATATAGTACTGTAAAATCATATTAAATGTTATAAATTTAACATTTGTTTTCAACAATACCACCCATTCTACTGTATTAGTTAATTTTACTTTTCCTATGTTATGAATTTATTCCTGTTTATAAATTCTAAAATGAAACATTTATAACTACTTATTTACCTTAACATTAATGTAATATAAATGATTTGTTATATTGATCCTAAAATAAAATATAACAAATATTCTGTACCAAAGCATTTTCATTCAAAATACATGTTCCAGCTTAAAATATGTATAACATTTTATATAATGAAGAAAATATTATTTTTAACATTAATGTATTTAAATTTATTAGTTTTATTTGTGTTATGATTTTTCAAGATTGTTTGAAATGTTATAAATAATTTAAATACCACTTAAAACGGCTAGGTATACAACGTCATAATGTACACAAATCGCCCTGTACATTTCCTGCCAAGCACTGTGTCATAACGTACAAATCTAGCCCATGAAGTTGGCGCGCGTCAAAGTGTACATTTCTTGCCTTATGCATCGTCATAATGTACATAGATCGTCCTGTACATTTCCTGCCCAGCACTGTGTCATAACGTACAAATCTAGCCCATGAAGTTGGCGCGTATCAACTTCGCGCGCTTACATATTTAAAAAGTACACTCCGTCCTACAAATTGTAACAAAATAAAATTATTAAATTGGAATAGGATAATAGTTATAGTGAGCACTGATAGATGTCGCAACGAAATAAATTGTGAAAGTTAACAAACATTTATTAGTTTTCTTGTATTACAGCATTAAAAAATAAATGAAGTATTTGAATCACTTATAATCTTTTATTTGCACATGTATAACAATCTGTAAATAGCAATTATTTATATTATAAATACATGGGAATGGTGTAGCAGTAAATAATATAAACCTACTAATCTGTATATACAATAAAGTTTATAAACACATATATTTGTTGCAAGAAGCTGATATCAATGGGAATAGTGTTTGAGAAGGATGTATTGTTTTTATTTTTTATTGTATTTAAGGCAGGAGGCAAATAAAACACATTCATCTTTGCATAACTTATAATTAATCTTATTTTACATTATACAATGACAATATGTATACATAGACATAACGGTTTAAGTGTAAAATGCTACTGATAGAAAACAATAATCCTTTTCAGCTGTCTCTTGTATCTCTGCCAATAGTAAGTAAAATGGCGTCTGCAACAGTCAGCTGGACTGTGAAACAAAATCTCACTTTGTAACGACTTTCGACAAGTTTCTTAAAGTTGTCTGAGACTTTCCTCATAGTTTAAATCTATTAAAAAAAACACACACACGCGCCATGAATCTTATCACAAGTGCATAACCATGACTCCCGTCAGTTGTTGGCTTACTACGCGCAGATCTCTTTAAATTGAAAAGGTCTATTTCAAATATCTAAACACGATTATTAAGGAAATCCATGTGCAATAGAAATTAAATCAAGACATTCATTTACAATACACGAATTCTCCATGCCACAACGTCATACAGAATAATAAAAAATAATCGTACACATAAAACCAAGTCTACCAAAAACATGGTTTAAATCTAACAATCTGACTTAACAAAACTATCTTATGACGTAGAAAGAAGCTAAAACATATGTAAAGGAACAGCCTAGATATCAATTAATTTCCAAATTCTTCTAATTTTTGAAGCCGAATTGAGGAAAAATAGGATTATTATATGAAGATCACGCTGCAAAAAAGAGGAATGTCATTGTTATGTAGTTTTCGGGAAATAAAAAAAAACAAATTTATATTATATTTGTGTTGTATGGCTATATATTTCACAGGTTAACTTTGAGACTATGATTCTTATTGCATTGGAAGTTTATACATAAAATTCTACCGTATTTGATGTACATGATGTATATTTCATTAAAAAATGTGACCCTTTTTGCAATGTAGTTTTCATATATAATTTTTATTTTAATAATTTTTACCTCTCGCTAAGAGAGCTATTGGATTCATGCTAAAAATCGCATATCCAGATTTTACTGAATAAGCACGTTTTAAGGTCCCTATATCCGATTTTAACATTTTACGATGATATCTGTGTGTGTGTATGTGGGATGTTGTAAGGACGATTACTCAAAAACTATAAGACTTTATATTTGTTTACGTATTTCCCAATCGGACATTCATGGGAAGATCTGAAAAGGTTTTGGTAACAATTGGACAACTGGAAATAGAAGATTCTTGAAAAAGGGAAATGGCTCGAGTAATAGAAGTTTGTAGAAAGATACAAGAGAAACGATTACATTAGTATGAACATGTCATGAGAATAGATGAAGAATATATTGGAAGAATGAATAGCTTAATTGCAGAAGGTGGAAGAAACAGAGGAAGACCAAAGATAAGATGGAAGAACTGTATTGCGGAACACTTGAGAAAAAAGGAAAGGAATGAGGACGACACACAAAACAGAAATGAGTGAAAAAAGAAAATAAAACATAGCGACATAGGAAAAGCCAAAGAAGAAGATGTCAGTGTCAAGCGCAATTTGCTTAGTTTGTTTATGAAGTAATTTAACTGGAAATATAGAATATTTTGCAAGAAAAATTATATATGGAATTTGTACATAATACACGGAATTGATGGAAGGTAATGTGCTGGCAACATCAGCTTTTTTTAAGAAAAACAATTAAGAGCTTCAAATTAAGGTACTTCAAGTAGATCAATTGTAACCAAAATCTAATCTATTGGATGTAAGAATGGGAATAAAAAAATTGTAATTTTTGAAATTGTAGTATTGGAGTTATCGCGGACGAAACGATCATCACACACACACATACAGACATCATCGTAAAAATAGTAAATTCGTATTCTAGGGACCCCAAAACGTGCTTATTTATATAACTCACCATTGATTTTTTTGACCTAAGACAATACCTTTCTTACCTAAAAGTGACGGAAGGTAAAAAACCTGACTTACCAATGCTATAGGTATCTTATGCTGTAGAAAGAAACCGAAACATAAAATGCGGACAACCTACAAAGAAATACAAACGGAAAATAACTAAAACAGGGTAGATATCAGTCATATAATACAATTATTGAAGCCAAATTTAGAAAACCAGGATTCTTTCTTATATGTTAAAATAAAAACAGTATACGAGTATAATGGAAGATAATCAATGGTAAAAGATATATTCAAATTTATTTTAAATAAATATATTACTTATTTCTGGGTGTGCCAATCTGCTTTCTACACAGATATCGGTAATGATGAAATATTTGTACCGTGCGGGCGTTTACTAGGCGTCATCTCACAGGCACTCAATGCTGGCGTGGGGACTACACCATAGGGGTCAATTTAGTGCCATTAATATTCGAAGGATTTTTGGTGTCGGTCGGGATCGAACTCGGGTCCCCAGATTCGCGACCAAACACTCAGGTACACGGCCACGAGACCCTATTTATTTTAATATAAATAGAAATACTAAAATAATTTAATATAGGTACCTAGTAAATCTTACTGACAAAAAAATACTTTTCATGTATGAAAAATGATAAAAAAAATTTAAATGAAAACACTACCGATTAAAGAAGTGGCGCAAGCTATCTCGTATATTTGTTTTTTTTTTTGTGTCGGTGCTAGCTGAGAATGACGTATTACGTATTATGTGCTGTTGGAGGTAGAACGGGCACTCAGCTGTTTACAAAACAAATTTCTCTTGTATTTCATTATGCGAGATTAGTTAATGGTATTTATAATACATGTGTACTTCAAAAAGAATTTACCATCTGATATCCAACCTCGCTATTTAACAAAAATCAAGTTAATTTGTAATATTGATGATGTGATGAAAGTGAGTTTTTGAAGGATATATAGGATTTTCCGAATATTTTGCCAATGGATATAAATTATTTTGTTACCAACAAAAGCGTTTACACCCAAGAGCAATTAAATACTTTCCGGGGTTTAAAATCATATAAATATTACCGGTGTAGTTGGATACGCGATATTAATGTGAAGAAATTTGGAAAACTTGTATCTACTAGTAAAAGAAAAGGTGAGTAATCTATTTATATTACAATATATTAATTTAATGCTTTATTATACACATTTTATTACAAAAAAAAAAACATTGTTAAAAATGAATTTATTTCTTTATCTGAGTCTTTCATTATTTATTGAATGTAGAATACATCCTGAGACGGTAGTGATGGAACAACGTAGGACCGTACAAGTCAAAGTTTCTTAGCCTCTTCAGACCATAGCCCAGGGTCAGCTATTTTTCCATGTCTTCCACGAGGAAATTTCCATTTGTTTTCCAAACCCGTTACGGACACATCTTGTATAACTAAAAGAACTGTCGCTAAATGATTGCGTGTTTCCGAAAGACCCGATGTAGATACATCTGCAGTGACCACTGTGAACTCTCTCAGCTTTTTCGGCAATTATCCACACGTCTAATAACTTTTCGTTCAGTATTTGTGAATGCATAACCTATAAAATAATATTACATGTCAATGTATGGATGTTAAATAAATAAATCATCACGGTATATGAGATTTCTGATTCATAATGATTTTATTGTAATAAAATGTGTATAATAAAGCATAAATTAACCCATTGCAGTATAAATAGATTACTCACCTTTTCTTTTACTATATAGTAGGTTCGTTTTCCAAATTTCTTCACATTAATATCTCGCAGCCAATTGCACCAGTAATACTTATACGGTTTTAAACTCCGGAAACTGTTTAATTGCTCTTGGGTTTAAACACTTTCGTTAGTACCAAATAATTGATTATATCCATTGGCAAAATATTCAGAAAATCCGATATATCCTGCGAAAATCCACTTTCATCACAATTGTGCGGGTCAATATTACAAATTAACTCGATTTTTGTTAATTAGCGAAGTTGCATATCAGGTGATAGCTTCTTCTTGAAGTACACATACATTATAGAAACCATTAAATAATCTCGCACAATGAAATACGAGAGAAATTTGTTTTGTAAGACAACAAACTTATTTCAGATTTTGAATTAGCGCTAAGAAAAATTCGCTTTGAATAGATGGCGTATTTGTCGCTCGACCTCATTTATTTGCTAAAGAAATGAGTAACAAGCCGGGGGCACTAAGATCAGCTGTTTCGAAGGTTACCGCAACAGCTGAGTGCCCGCGCTCTATTTCAATTCATGGGTTATGTACACTGTTATGTATTTAAATTTGATCATAGAGTTAAAAATATAATACATAGAGGGAGCGTAAAGTACGATTGTAGGCAATGACCTTGATGCCTAGTGACGGAAGGGGAATGAAGCGTCAGCCATATTGTGCAGCCCCATTTTAGCGCGTTATTCAAATCTGTCTATTTTACGTAAAATAAAGTTATATTGGAGTAATAAAACAATAGTAATAGTGTAATTTACTAGAATAAATCCAACGTAGGAAATAAATAATATCAACCGTAATAAAATGTTTTTATTTATACAAGATAATTCAGTAACTAAAATAAAATACATAATTATTTTTAAAATTTAAAGAAATCCAATAAATATAAATATCTGAAACTAGTAACCTTCGAACAGAATTAATTTGTTATATTGTTGTCATCGACTTTGTGATGAATCTTTTATATTTTTTGCAATGTAGTATAGTCGTATGGAAATATATTTTTCTAAAATAGCTTTAATCAAATAAATAATATTGTTTTCCATTGGATTAAATATTTCCTTATTAGGGGTCGATATATTTTTCAAAACAATCAGCTGATCTTCTTGTAAAAAGTTTTGATTCTTTAAAGCACAAAGTCCTGATGACATAGTAGCAATTTTTTTAATATTTCTTCGATTCCTCTGCTGGAGCAGTTTTATTTTCATTTTGTAACGTTGATCTAGTGCCTTTATTTTATTTAATAAATCAGATTTATTTGGAGATATTTCACGTGTTATTCTTTACTATTTTTACGATGATGTCTGTATGTGTGTGTGTGATGATTGTTTCGTCCGCGATAACTCCAATACTACAATTTCAAAAATTACAATTTTTTTATTCCTATTCTTACATCCAATTGATTAGATTTTGGTTACAATTGATCTACCTGAAGTACCTTAATTTGAAGCTCTTAATCGTTTTTCTTAAAAAAAGCTGATGTTGCCAGCACATTATCTTCCATCAATTCCGTGTATTATGTACAAATTCCATATATAATTTTTGTTGCAAAATATTCTATATTTCCAGTTAAATTACTTCATAAACAAACTAAGCAAATTGCGCTTGACACTGACATCTTCTTCTTTGGCTTTTCCTATGTCGCTATGTTTTATTTTCTTTTTTCACTCATTTCTGTTTTGTGTGTCGTCCTCATTCCTTTCCTTTTTTCTCAAGTGTTCCGCAATACAGTTCTTCCATCTTATCTTTGGTCTTCCTCTGTTTCTTCCACCTTCTGCAATTAAGCTATTCATTCTTCCAATATATTCTTCATCTATTCTCATGACATGTTCATACTAATGTAATCGTTTCTCTTGTATCTTTCTACAAACTTCTATTACTCGAGCCATTTCCCTTATTCTTTCATTCATTATCCTATCTTTCCGTCTCTTCCCCAAAATCTATCTCAACATCAATATTTAGAAGATTTTTTTTTTCAAGAATCTTCTACTTCCAGTTGTCCAATTGTTACCAAAACCTTTTCAGATCTTCCCATGAATGTCCGATTGGGAAATACGTAAACAAATATAAAGTCTTATAGTTTTTGAGTAATCGTCCTTACAACATCCCACATACACACACACAGATATCATCGTAAAATGTTAAAATCGGATATAGGGACCTTAAAACGTGCTTATTCAGTAAAATCTGGATATGCGATTTTTAGCATGAATCCAATAGCTCTCTTAGCGAGAGGTAAAAATTATTAAAATAAAAATTATATATGAAAACTACATTGCAAAAAGGGTCACATTTTTTAATGAAATATACATCATGTACATCAAATACGGTAGAATTTTATGTATAAACTTCCAATGCAATAAGAATCATAGTCTCAAAGTTAACCTGTGAAATATATAGCCATACAACACAAATATAATATAAATTTGTTTTTTTTATTTCCCGAAAACTACATAACAATGACATTCCTCTTTTTTGCAGCGTGATCTTCATATAATAATCCTTTTTTTCCTCAATTCGGCTTCAAAAATTAGAAGAATTTGGAAATTAATTGATATCTAGGCTGTTCCTTTACATATGTTTTAGCTTCTTTCTACGTCATAAGATAGTTTTGTTAAGTCAGATTGTTAGATTTAAACCATGTTTTTGGTAGACTTGGTTTTATGTGTACGATTATTTTTTATTATTCTTTATGACGTTGTGGCATGGAGAATTCGTGTATTGTAAATGAATGTCTTGATTTAATTTCTATTGCACATGGATTTCCTTAATAATCGTGTTTAGATATTTGAAATAGACCTTTTCAATTTAAAGAGATCTGCGCGTAGTAAGCCAACAACTGACGGGAGTCATGGTTATGCACTTGTGATAAGATTCATGGCGCGTGTGTGTGTTTTTTTTTAATAGATTTAAACTATGAGGAAAGTCTCAGACAACTTTAAGAAACTTGTCGAAAGTCGTTACAAAGTGAGATTTTGTTTCACAGTCCAGCTGACTGTTGCAGACGCCATTTTACTTACTATTGGCAGAGATACAAGAGACAGCTGAAAAGGATTATTGTTTTCTATCAGTAGCATTTTACACTTAAACCGTTATGTCTATGTATACATATTGTCATTGTATAATGTAAAATAAGATTAATTATAAGTTATGCAAAGATGAATGTGTTTTATTTGCCTCCTGCCTTAAATACAATAAAAAATAAAAACAATGCATCCTTCTCAAACACTATTCCCATTGATATCAGCTTCTTGCAACAAATATATGTGTTTATAAACTTTATTGTATATACAGATTAGTAGGTTTATATTATTTACTGCTACACCATTCCCATGTATTTATAATATAAATAATTGCTATTTACAGATTGTTATACATGTGCAAATAAAAGATTATAAGTGATTCAAATACTTCATTTATTTTTTAATGCTGTAATACAAGAAAACTAATAAATGTTTGTTAACTTTCACAATTTATTTCGTTGCGACATCTATCAGTGCTCACTATAACTATTATCCTATTCCAATTTAATAATTTTATTTTGTTACAATTTGTAGGACGGAGTGTACTTTTTAAATATGTAAGCGCGCGAAGTTGATACGCGCCAACTTCATGGGCTAGATTTGTACGTTATGACACAGTGCTGGGCAGGAAATGTACAGGACGATCTATGTACATTATGACGATGCATAAGGCAAGAAATGTACACTTTGACGCGCGCCAACTTCATGGGCTAGATTTGTACGTTATGACACAGTGCTTGGCAGGAAATGTACAGGGCGATTTGTGTACATTATGACGGAGCGTGTGTTCCCCTTAAAACAAAAGTTACTAACAACATTGGAATTGAGCAATGGTGAACGGACATTGTTCTTTAAAGCGCACCAACTTCAGCGTGGTAGAGATTTGCACTGGTTGAGACTTGCATTACACAGGATAAAAATTTTCGAGATTTGAATAAGAAGAGGTAATATTTTTCGAGCTTTGCAATGTTGAAAATTGCATAAGTTGTGACATGAATAAGTCAATGTAAAATAATTCGAATTTTGACTATTCGTAAGATGTATAAAACGTGATTTGACCAAGTCAATATAAATGTATTCGAATGTTGTCTGTGCTCCCCTAATAGCCATCCCTCCGCTATTTGAATTTCACTACTTCTATTGGTAGTAGGCTCCTCTCCCTAACTCGGTGTTTGTTACATATATATAAACAGTCTGAGTCGCCAATCAAAATAATATATATGGAATTCATATAAGTGACGAGCTGCTATAACAAAAAACCCCTTATTTCCGAAGCATTTCAATTATATAATTTTATTTATTAATAGTCATTATTAAGCATATACTTTCACTATTTTTTTACTAATTTCTCTTAATTCGATTGAGCTGTAACCGAAGTGGGGAAAACAAACTTCAGATAACCATTGTGGTAAATGAACGTATCGTGTTGTTAAGTATTATTTTTGTATTTTTTTTATAAATATCTGTGAATATTAGATTTTCTGATATGGAAATATCATTAGGAGATATTATATCATATTTAAGTGGAAAAATACGGCCGATTGTAGAAGGAGAAGCTGTATTTAAAGGTAAATATATGTGATACACAAAGTATAAGCTATAAATATGATATTAATATTTTATAGCGGGACATATTATATTATGTGGATTAAAGAAAGATACCGACGAGAAGGAATTGTTAGCATTGTGCCTTCAAACTTCTAATTTAAAGGGTGCACCACATAATATTAATATTAAATTAAAAAATAATGTTAGCGAATGGCATGCTACCTGTTCTTGCAAAGCTGGTCTAAGTGGTTCATGCAAACATATTGTTGCTACATTAATTTATGCCAATAGGTAAACTAATTAGAATGTAGTTACAGTAATATTTACTTTATATCTATTAACAGAATGCAACTTAAAATAATAATTTGTATCTTTATTATGGATTTACATTTTTCATGAGTGATTCGTAGTTATTTAGTTTAAATTGCATTTAAAAGTTGAATGTTGTTGATAATAACTCGTAAAGACAAAAATATGTTTGTAGACATGAAGAATTGCAAGAAATTAGTTGCACTGATATCATATCACCCAAGCTTGTGGATCCTCTGGATCAACTTCAGTTGATTATAGTGCGCCGGTAAGAGTCTCCGAATACTGCCACCCCGAAGTGAATAAAAAGAAACCAAATGCTCCATCCAAAGAAGAATGATCTGAACTTCAAGATAAAGTTTTTGATACGATGACAAGTAGTGGTAGGTATTTTTTTCACGCCAATTAATATTGAATGTGCTAATTAAAATTCAAATAGCCTAGAAGAACAATGTATACTATTTACATTTAATTTGTTAGAAGTTTTAGGTCCGATTTTGTAAACAAATTCTTCCCTGAGATTTATTTCCACAGTAAATTTATTTATTTTTAATAAATGCGCATTATTTTAAATAGTGTTAATTAATTTATATATATAATTTCGACGAATTGATGGAAATTTACTATGTAAATAAGTTTAAGTGGAGAATAAACATTTATGTAAAATCAGCTATTAATTTATAAGTAATGTTATACAGTACGATAGAATATTATTGTAATGAAGATATACATGGTATTCATACAAATACCAACTCAGTAGGAAAACACAAATTTAAATATCACATTCTGGCCAAAATTTTCACAAATTTACAAAGTTAATCATAAATTTTTCGATTTTGATACCAAAAAATACAGCATTTTGTTTTAAAATTAAATGGCGAGTAATGTACACTAAAAAAACAATCGTGGAATTCCTGAGCTCTGATTTTGAATAAAACGCTTTGTATAATATATTTTTTTTGTGCAGGTCTCTGTGAATCAGCAATTGCTAAATTATTAACAGGTAGATTACCATTACCTGAACTTTTGCCTAATACTTCTTTGGAGGTACCAATTATTGAAATTGACGAAAACGTATTTCATTCAGAAAAGACAATAAAAATTTTTTTGGGCACTTTCAATTCTATTTTAGATGAAATAGCTCAGTCCACTGAAGAACTGGAAACAGATGTATATAAATTTTTTATAAAAAATAACATAGATGAATCTATTAAAATTTACGCACAAACATTGTGCCAAAATGACCAATTCTGGAAGTTAGCAAGAAAATACCGCATTACAGGTACATCTTGCTATAATTTGTACACGTATTCAGAAAACAAGAACCCAGATTGGAATAAGAAAATTGAAATTTTTTTAAATCCTACATTTTTTGGAAATAAGAACACAAAATACGGAAAAGACACAGAAAAAATTGCCTTGGAATTTTATAAAGAACAAACCGGCATTGAAATTAAAACATCTGGTTTTTGCATAAATCCCCTTGTTCCATGGTTAGGTTATAGCCCAGATGGGATTTTAGTTGAAATTAAATGTCCCATTTTGGGAAAAGATATATCAGCCGAAGATCTGCTGCAAAAATTGCCGTATATAGTATTTCATGGTAATTTACCGCAATTAAAAAAAAAAACACCAATATTATGCACAGGTGCAGTTTGGTATGTGTATTTTAAATTTGAGAATGTGCCACTTTATTATTTTTGCATCATATGATAGCTCTTGTGCTATGTTGGAAATACCATATGATTATGATTTTTGTCATAAGTTATTAAATGTGTTGAAAAATGCGAAGCATGCCACACGTTATAATCCTACAGTTTATAATTCCCACAGTTTATAAATGCCAGAGCTCACAATCCCACAATTTATAAAGTTACCCCCACCACCAATGACGTAATGTTCAGAATTCATAATCCCATAAGTGATAAAATGGTATGAATTGAGACAGGATGAATAGATTTTCAGGGTTTAAAACTGTAAACCGAATGTACCTATTTCACCTATTAGACTACAGATGGCGCTGGTGAAAAATTAAAAAAATAAAGAACTCTTTAATTAGTAATAGTTAAACTCTGTTTCACCTAGTCAAGTCAGTAGATGGCGCTCGTATTAGCGCCAGTTTTAAAGAGCCAATATTAAAAAATAGCGTTATCAACTGACATTTTATTAAAATATCATAATGTCATCGAAACTTTGTATATTATAGTCAATAAGTATGAAATATAGTAGTATATTACGTAATGAGAGATATAAGAAGCAGATTACATACGAGTAAAATGATTGACACACGAGACGCACAGCGTCGAGTTTGTAATATTACGAGTGAGTAATTGTTTTACATCTCGAATTATGTACTATACGTTTTCTACGACCAATCAGTAATATTTCTAAAGTGAAGCAAAATTCAGATACATAGTTATAAATTAATTTTTTTTTTTTATTGCATTACTTACAAATTACAAATAATATTATCAACTAATTTTGTTTATAATAATAATTATTACCTCAGTATATGTATTTGTAATCACACAAAAAAGAAGCAGTTCGAAACGTCAAAAAGTTTGGTGGGTTTTATTTACAAAAATAAAACTGCGCAACAATTGCCTAATCCGTAAGAAAATACCAACCAAATGGAAAACTTGCTACATCTCCTCAATATTCAAAAAAGGGGACAGAAAAGATCTTAATAATTACAGGGGATTAAGTGTCATGAGTACTGTTAGCAGACTGTGGGGCAAAGTAATACAAAAAAGGCTTAGATATGAAGTGAACCAACAGATATCAGAAGACCAAAGTGGATTCATGCCTGGCCGGTCATGCACGGACAATTTGTTTACATTGCAACAGTTGATAGAAAAAAAGAATACTAAAAATGAGGAGCTACACATGGCTTTTATAGATTTAAAGAAAGCGTATGATACCATTCCTCGGAATAGTCTATGGAAAACTCTCAAAGAAATGAACATAAGCAATTACTTGATTGAAATAATACAAGAATTATATGAAAACAATTTAGCTTACATAAAACAGAATGGGTGCCTTTCAAATCCTATACATACGTCTAAAGGCCTGAGACAAGGCTGTAGCCTATCCCCACTTCTTTTCAATATATATGTAGAAGTGGCATTGAGAAAATGGAAGAGATCCTGCCAAGGTATGGGAATCCCAGTCAATGACACACACCTCCTTACTTTACAATTTGCGGATGATCAAGTTGTAATCGCTCAAGGCGCTTATGATCTCGAATTCATGTTAACAAGATTATATGACGAATACCAAAAATGGGAGCTTCAAGTCAATCTTGAAAAAACTGAATACCTAGTCACCAATTCAGACACTAAATTCGATGTGTTATTGAAGAACAATACGACGGTGAAACAAGTGGACAACTATAAGTACTTGGGTACAATAGTAGATAAAAATGGCATAGGCCATCAAGAAATAAAGAGCAGAGTACAGAAAGCAAAAAAAAAATGTGGGAGCCCTAAACGGAGTATGGTGGAATAAAAACATAAGTCGAGAAAATAAGAAACGCATAGGACAAACGATGGTGGAAACAGTTATGAGTTACGGCAGCGAAGTATGGCCCTTGAAAGAGGATGATAAACGGAAAATATTAACCATAGAAATGGATTATCTCCGAAGAAGTGCAGGAGTGTCTAGAATGGACAGAGTCAGAAATGAGGATATACGAAATCGCATGTCGGCTCAAAAAACAGCAATAGATAGAATTGAGAAAAGAAGTTTAAAATGATTTGGGCATCTTTTAAGAATGGAAGAGACGAAATGGCCAAAAAGAATTTTCAACTGGCAACCACCAGGAACAAACCGAAGAGGACGACCAAGGAGATCATGGAACGAGGGAATTCGAAGAACCATGAGAGATCGAGATTTAGAAGAGGAGGTAGCATACGACAGAGAGGCCTGGAGACGAAGAGTGAGAAAACAACATTCAGTTGTATAATTATGGCACTGTATTTATAATTTATAAATACTGTACTTAATTAATCCCATAAATATATATATATATATATATATATATATATATATATATATATATATATATATATATATATATATATATATATATATATATATATATATATATATATATATATATATATATATATATATAGATCCTATATCATTTTTTATTTTTGTAAGAACTGGATGAACTAAGAATTTTAATGTAAACGCGACTTAAAAATTTCAAGTAATTAACGAAATATGAATTTTTAAAGATCAGAATGGGGTTATTTAAAAAACTCATTATTTTTTTTATAAAATCGTGAAATTCGTCTCATTTCATAAATATAGTAATATAAAATAACATGAAATATGCGACTTTTCATTCATAAATTTGCTAATAAACTTTCGCGGTTGTAAAATTCGTGACGTCGCGGTTTGTTACACAAAGACATTCCTCTCACATTTACGGCCCACGTTGTTTCCATTTGCTGTTGTAAGCAAACTAATCTAAAATTGTGACAGCAGAGTTAAGAGTAAAGGTATGTAAATAAAACATTTATTAAAATAAAAATCAAAAGTTGTATGAAATATCTTTTTAGTTAACAATATGTTGCTGTCACAAAATCTAACTTACAAGTGATAATCCAAACAACCATAGTTCCAAACAAAAACGGTAGAGCTTTACTGCCGTATCCGCTAAGCCCGTGACGTCAGCGTCCAAATATTTGAAATTAAAAACAACTTTTAAAAAATCATATCTCTGATTCTAAAAACTTGTAAGGTGTAAAACATACACTTACATATGGTGAAAATGATTAGGCAGAAGACTTACGTCATCAATCTGATAAAAACCTTATAAAAAGAAATATGACTTGTAGAAACCTTTTTTCTTCGTATTTTTATAATAAATAACACCCAATAATTTCTACAAGTTATGTTTCATTTTATAAGGTTTTTTTCAGGTTGATGGCGTGATGAGTCTTCTAACTAATCATTTTCACTATAAATATAAACAGGATTGCAGTCCAACCTTTACGTAAGGAAGGTATTGTCTTTGGTAAAAAAAAAACAATGATGAGTTTTTAGTGAATAAGCACGTTTTAGGGTCAAATATTACGATTTTACCATTTTTACGATGATGTATGTGTGTGTGTGTGTGTGTGTGTGTGTGTGTGTGTGTGTGTGTGTGTGTGTGTGTGTGTGTGTGTGTGTGTGTGTGTGTATGTGTGACGAAAGTTTCGGGTCGCATAACTTCAATACCACGATTTCAAAAATTATATTTTTTTCGTATCCCTCAAGTTTACATCCAGAAGAACAAGTGATTAGATTTTGGTTATAATTGGTGAACCGAAAGTAGCCTCAATTGAAGATTTAACAGTTAAATATGATTTATTGACATTTAACGTTATTATAACTTAAAGAATATATTATTCTCTATATGATTTGATTCCATTTTATATTTTATTTTCAATAGATATAGAATTAAAGAATTATAAATAAATTAAATTTCATAAATCAGCCAGTTATGCTATCCATGAAAATTGCTAATATATTTAAATAATTCAAATTGGCAGATGTTAGTATAAATAAATAAAAGTGAATGTGTCAGAGATGAGGATGTTGAAGTAGATGTTGGGGAAGGCACGGAAAGATACGGTAAGGAAATAACTCTAGTGTTACAAGTTTCTAGAAAGATACAAACAAGAGAGACGATTATATTGGATTGAACATGTCATGAGAAGAGATGAAGAACGTATTAGAAGAAGAATGAATAGCTTAGTAATACAAGGTAGAAGAAACAGAGGAAGACCAGAGATAAAATGGAAGGACTGTATTGCGGAAGACTTGAGAGAAAAGGAAGTGAAAGAAAATAAAAAATAGCGACCCTAACGATTGGTAAATGCTAAAGAAGAAGAAGTCAGTGTCAAGTGCAATTTGCATAGTTTGTTTATGAAATAATTTCACTGGAAATTTAGAATCTTTGCAAGAAAAATTATGTATGGCATTTATACATTGACACAGTATTGACGGAAGGTATTGTGCTGGCTACAACAGTTTTTTTTTATTAAATATGAAGCCAACGTTTCGCTGCCACTTACAGCTTCATCAGGACAAAACACGTTAAAAATAAATAAATAAACAAATATAAATATATTTGTTCAAACATAATGTTATCATACATTATATTCATGAAGAAATTATTATCAAGCATAAATATTGTGATTGTCAGTACGACGGAACAGTTAGGAAAACTCATGTAAGTTAACTATTTTTTTTTTATATTTAAACCAATGTAATTCAATATATTATTGTATTTTTTTCTTCTGTAAATGTAGCCCTTGAGGAAGACACATGTGGTGTCGAAACTAGTCGAGAATGAAATAAAGTTGACTGAATTCCAAAAATATCGTTTATCTTTCATTATCCATCCCAGTCAAGTAATTTACCAGATCATGTATAAACATGTAGAAGTTTAAACAATCAGTCGTTTTATCAGTATCATTGAAAATTGAAAGTTAATTAGGTTTGCAGATATTCTTTGTTAAAGTGCGCTTTTGTGAAGATCGAGGTTCGACTAGTTAAATAAAGTCGGGATTGCCACTTGCTAACGCAATTACTTTATTTATGTCCACGACAGTTACAACAATAATATTGAATCAAAAAACAAAACATATTATAAGAATGAATTTAGATGGCGGTACTAGGTGACAGTGCTGTCAGGTGGTCTGGCGTGGCGGGAGAATTTGAACTGGTGGAATTGCATCTCTCAACATTCTTTAATGCTTCACTATTGAAAAAAAAAGTTTAAATAAAGACAACGTTTAATAATTGATTACAACAAAAACTGTTTGATTGATACAAAGAAAATGATTGATTACAACAATGTATTTCATTAATTTTAAACACACTCCGTAAAAATGTAGGTTTTTGTACTTTTAACATCTTTTAGGATTATTTTTTGTAATAAATAAAATTTTATTCAAATTTTAAAACTTATTTTCTTTCTAGCATTAACCATATGATTACATCTGAAGAAACTTGCCGTTACGAGAAAAAACTATCGCCAAGAAAAAGGAATATTGACCAAAATGTCATCATGGTATTAATAAATGCATATTGTAATATTTATATACATAATAAAAATAATCTCGATAAATGTTGTCTTCATTTATAAAATAAGATAATTATAAAACAAAAATATATAATTGAATCAAATAGGCGCTGTAAATTTAGTGCGCCCGAGCGTCGCTAGTATATTTATAGTTTACACACTTAGGGCCGGTTTCATAAAGGTCCAATTAAATTTACTTGTGAATTTAATTGTGTGAACAAATTCGAATCAGTTTCCACGTTCTTATGACATTAAATTTATTGCTGTCAAAAAATCGCAGTGCATTTGTTCAAATTTTTAAATTTACTTTGGAAGTAAAATTTAATCATAGATTAAATTGTTTTATGAAACCGGGCATTAAAGTCGCTGAAAAACGAAAGATTTTTGCTGGAAAATAAGATAAATCTGTCAATAATATTTATGTAATAAATTAATTTTTATTATCTTTTCATAGTATAATTATTTAATATGTTGTAATACAAGAGAACGGGCACTCAGCTGTTTCCGGTAACCTTCGAAACAGCTAATCTTAATGCCCCCGACTTGTAATTCACTTCATTAGCAAATAAATGAGGCCGAGCGACAAGTACGCCATCTATTGAAAGCGAGTTTTCCTTAGCGGTAATTCAAAATCTGAAATAAATTTGTTGTCTTACAAAACGAATTTCTCTTGTATTTCATTATGCGAGTTTAGTTATGGTTTTTTTAATACATGATACATGTGTACTGCAAGAAGTTACCATCTGATATGCAACCTCGTTATGTAACAAAAATCAAGTTAATTTGTAATATTGACCCGCACGATTGAGATGAAAGTGAGTTTTCGAAGGATATATAGGATTTTCCGAATAATTTGCCAATGGATATAATCAATTATTTTGTTACCAATAAAAGTGTTTACACCCAAGAGCAATTAGTTGGGTACGCGATATTAATGTGAAGAAATTTGGAAAACTTGTACCTACTAGTAAAAGAAAAGGTGAGTAATCTATTTATATTGCAATATATTAATTTAATGCTCTATTATACACATTTTATTACAAAAAAAAACATTGCTAAAAATGAAAATACTTCTTTATCTGAGTCTTTCATTATTTATTGAATGGAGAATATATCCTGAGACGGTAGTGGTGGAACAACGTAGGACCGTACAAGTCAAAGTTTTTTAGCCTCTTCAGACCATAGTCCAGCGTCAGCTATTTTTCCATGTCTTCCACGAGGAAATTTCCATTTGTTTTCCAAACCCGTTACGGACACATCTTGTATAACTAAAAGAACTGTCGCTAAATGATTGCACGTTTCCAAAAGACTCGATGTACATCTGCAGTGACCACTGTGAACTCTTTCAGCTTTTTCGGCAATTATCCACACGACCAATAACTCTTCGTTCACTATTTGTGAATGCATAACCTATAAAATAATATTACATATAATAATAATTATGTGTATAATAAAGCATTAAACTAACATATTGCAATATAAATAGATTACTCACCTTTTATTTTACTAGTAGGTACAAGTTTTCCAAATTTCTTCACATTAATATCGCGTACATACCCAAGTAACACAAATGACCTAAAATCGACGTCGCTGTGACGTCCTAATTTACATCACATAGACGTCCTGTAGACGTCTCAGCGTGGAGCTGTACGACGTCATTTTAAGACGTTGTATCGACGTCATTTTCAGACGTTGTATCGACGTCATTATAAGACGTTGTATCGACGTCATTTTAAGACGTCATTATAAGACGTTGTATCGACGTCATTATAAGACGTTGTTTCGACGTCATTGTAAGACGTTGTATCGACGTCATTATAAGACGTTGTTTCGACGTCATTTTAGGGCATTGTTTCGACGTAAATTTTATGGTATAAACATAAATGGTGGTAGGAAAAATAAATAATGTAATTCTAGTTTTATTTATACTATATAATATAAAAAATATTAATGCAAAACAATATACCAACAATAAATATTAAACATAAAAAGTATTTAAAAAAAAATATTACGAAAAATACAAATTAAATAAATAAATGCATCTTATATCTACAAAAAAATATGTATTTATTTGCACGTTGTTGTGTGGTGCATATTTCAACTAGTTCACCATTGCTTGTTTATATTCTTCATAATGGCACTTCGCTTCGTGTCTTTACCATATCTATAAAAAAAATAATTGTCATAAGCAATATAAGCACAATTTTATCTACTTACAATATATTAAATTTTCAATGTTCGCATTAAGAAATGTTATTTTCAATATTCTCCCGTGGTAATTAAAATGCTGGAAACAGAGATGTTTATACAGTAAATATCTCTGGCTGGCATGACACAACACAAAAATGGCGGAGGGTGCGTTCATACATATACAGTAGTCTGAGCATATGTCAATTTTTATTTGATTTATTTTTATTTTGCTGTAATTTCTTTTAATTTTAGAAAAGAGTTGTAAATACAAAAATGAAAGTATAATTCTTTCGACTTACCAAATTATTCTAAAATCTCCACCTCGTATAATTTATATTCAGAATTGGCCTGCTGGTAATAATTGTTAATTGCCCGAACCAATTTTTTTTATATTTCAAATTTTCGGACCAAGCGCAATAAATTTTATTTTTATTACGCAGCCAACATTTCGGCAGTTTGAATAGAATTTGTACCAACAAATTATATTACAGCAACTGCCAAACTATACAAAAGAGAAATTAGAAATTAAGTTTCCATTAAAAAAAAAAATGCAACTTGGTCAAGATCAACAGATCGAAATATGTATTAAAAATCACTATGATATGTCTCTTTGTCGATGGTTTACTTAAATCCAATCGTTCTAGAATAGCTTGAAAGGGAAGATGTAAAGATTCTTGGAAAACTTAGGAAAGTGGGATTTTTGGAGCTATAGGAAATGCTCAGGTAAAACCGTAAAACTATATAGATAAATCTTTGTTTTTATATTATATATTTCCCTTTATTTATACATTTGCTTTTGTATTAGCAACTAGGTTTTGTTTAAATTGTTGAAAATTAATATGTCCATGATTTTTATACCAAAAAATATAACAGATATAAATTGTTTCCGTTTCGCATTAATAATTATGTAAACATGTAATATGTTTTAAATAAATAAAATATAAATATCACCACGGCATACCTATATTTGGGTGTGCCAATCTGCTTCTATTCGTAGATTTTGGTAATGACAATAATTAAATAAAAATATATACATTATACATATATGTAAATATAAACTAAGTTTTATATTACATTTATTCTAATTTTAAAAATCATTATAATAAACAATATATTGTTATATATTTTTGCATAATGAATTGATATATAAATAAAAATAATATATCCCTTCGTGTGTTATTAATTGCCAAATTAAATAAATTTAAAATATGAATTTGTAATAATATTAATAATAAAGTAAAAGTAATCATCATAAAGACGTCAAATTAGACGTGGAAAAAAGGTTTAAATAGACCTAATTATGACCATATAAAGTCGTCATATAGACGTCATAGCGACCACAAATCTGACGTCTAAATAGTCCTATTTCAGACCAAAAATCAACGTCACAATGTCGTCGTATAGACGTCGGATTAGACGGCAGAATATGACTTAAATTCGACCTGAAATCGACGTCACTTTTTGGTCGACCGTCGGTCAGTGTTACTTGGGTAGGCAGCAAAGCAGACGCCGAATGCATCAATTATCGGCTGTATTACGATTACGCTCAAGCTTCGAACAGAAAAATAACCTAAACCGGAGTTAAACCCTGAACCCGAATTTTAATATCCGGTTCGGTTCCGACTTAGATATCTGAGGTTCGGTTCTGGGTTCGCTAAAATGGTACGGTTTGGTTCGGTGAAAGTTCGGGTTCGATGCTCTGGTTGGAACTGAACCGGCCGATCCACTACGGGCACATTTTACAATTCATGTTCCAAACATAGTGTATGGTATGAAGCTAGGTATTATATCAAAAGCTTACAAAGCATCACGCTGTAAATCTTCAGAAGGAATACTGCTGCAGAGCATTTTTGGAGCTGGAAAGATAGAATCAACAGAAGCCATGAAGAGTGGCGTTCTTTTAGAAGACAAAGTATTGGCCGTTGTTGAAGAAAATATAAAGATTAAATTAAAAATGTGGTGATATAGTAAACTCTTCTATTCCATTTTTTGGGGCATCTCCTGATGCAGTTAGCAACAATTATTGTATTGAATAAAATGTCCTAGCAAAGATAAAAGTGTATTAAATTATGTACACGGCCGGGGCTTGCTATTTTGCCGCCTGAAGCTAACTTTTTTATTGCGCCCCATCTTGTATATTTCATTTCAAAATTAAATAAGTACTCTCACTATCACTGAAATAATATGGAATTTGAGTTTGCACTTCTTTGGGACACTTTTTTATTTTCTTACGAACGACTTATACAATTCAAATATTTTGGTCGCCATCTAGTGCGTAAAAAAATATTTAATAATTAGTTATGTAGTGAGCAAGATTTAGCTCTAAGTTTGACGTTTATCACGTGATCCATATTTGGTCCCTCGTGATCACAACAACCATTGTTTGACAAGAAACATATGTCTGAGACTGAACACGGAAGTTGAAATAATATGATTAATATAAATTATAAATTGAATATGAATTAGTAATGTATTTACAGGAACCTGTAATAAAAACGGAAGTTTAATTATGTACAAAATAACAATAAAATGACGCAAACTTATGTTTGTAAAGTGGACAAACATAATCAAACTTATTTTGGAAAAACAAGTACAGCAATTCAAGCAACTTTAATAAAGCTGTCTACTAATAAAGAGACACAAGTTTATATTAATAAAAACACATATAAAAATTGATGATAAGCAAAACATCCACACAAACAGAAATAAAGATTGTTAGCGGCATTTTGAGTTATGCAAGTATTATGTTTATTTATTCCCTCTTTAATCTTTTAATTGCAGCTTTATATTGAATTACATGATCGTATATATTAAATGGTTGTTTATTTAGGTATCGGTAAGTTGTGCTAGAGCGGCTGAAGCGACAACATCAGAGTATAGAGGATGTATTTATTTATTTTTGAGTAACGGTGAGTGCTAGAGTTGCGGTTACTATCGGACTGTGGTTATCCCTCACGCTGTTGAGGAAGAGCTGTTGAGCTGGTTATCCCTCACGCTGTTGAGGAAGAGCTGTTGAGCTGGTTATCCCGGAAGAGCTGTTGAGCTGGTTATCCCTCACGCTGTTGAGGAAGAGCTGTTGAGCTGGTTATCCCGGAAGAGCTGTTGAGCTGGTTATCCCTCACGCTGTTGAGGAAGAGCTGTTGAGCTGGTTATCCCGGAAGAGCTGTTGAGCTGGTTATCCCTCACGCTGTTGAGGAAGAGCTGTTGAGCTGGTTATCCCGGAAGAGCTGTTGAGCTGGTTATCCCTCACGCTGTTGAGGAAGAGCTGTTGAGCTGGTTATCCCGGAAGAGCTGTTGAGCTGGTTATCCCTCACGCTGTTGAGGAAGAGCTATTGAGCTGGTTATCCCTCACGCGTTCGCAGGAGCGAGTCTGGACCATCCAGGGATCAGGGATAATTATATTTGTTTGGATCTGTTTACCATTATGTATTTTTGAGATCTTTCATGAATTAATTATATTGGTTTCTAATAAGATTAATAAGGAAAGTAGTACCCAGTCAACAATTATTATGTAAGAAAGTAATTTGGTGCTGTAGAGACATCTAGAAATGAAACTAAATTTGTCAATAATTGGAAACTAAATTATAATTTATTAAGCAATGATGCTGTAAAATTTATATATTTCACCGGCTTATCAGTAGAACATTTTAATGTTCTATATGATTTGTTAAATCCCACAATTATGCCAAAGTTGAAATACAGATATTTCCAAAAAACGCCAAAGAAAACTAAATTTATTAATTTAACATCCAGAGGCAAATTATGTATGACTTTAATAAGATTAAGACCTGGATATACACTAAAAGAAATTTCATTATTTTTTTCCGTCTCTCTCAACAGTGGAATTTGTAGTGTTTACATGGATTCAGTTTGTTTTTTCAAATTGAAACGATGAAATCGAATTTGTTTTCCCTCCGTGAGAATCAGAAAGATTCAATTCCGCAATGTTTCATTAGTAACAATCACTACACATAATAACTTAACCAAACTTTGCTGACTAAATAACAAATTCTTTGATCAACGGGGAGGTGCTGAAGAGGGAAAGCATTTGATCGACTCGGTCATGGTATATCACCTCACTTCTAAAAAAATCTTGTCCCTTTCTAAATTATGTAGAGGGAGGTCCGCTGCCGATCCGCCGCCGATGACGTCAAAATCATAAGTCCCCGAGTTATGAATTCAAAATTATGATTTTTATATAGACGCCATATTGGAAAGTTACATCATTAAAATAAGATTTTTTAGCTTTCCAACGATGTATAACTTATTAATGTGCATTATTTGTTTCGAACAGTAAAAATAAAACAATTATTAATTTTATAGGGTGAAAACAATGATTGGTGGCCATGAAACAAATGAAAAAATAATTAAAGATTGTAATTTGTTTATTTTCATTGTTCCATTTTGCTCATTCAATATTGCAGAAAACAGGGCATAGTTTTGAACTCTCTGATTGGCTGAAATTGGAGCCATGTTTATGCAATGTCAAATATCATCTTTATCCGAATTGGAAAGGAGGTAGATGATACTTTATATTTCACACCTACTGACTAATATACAAAGTTTCGAAGATAACCTTTTTAGTATTTTAATAAAATTTCAGATGACAGCAGTTAGATACCGCCATTGTTTAATTTCTGTTACATAAAACAGGCGCTGTTACGAGTGCCATCTGCTGAGTGGGTTAAATGGAACAGAATAATTCTCAAAATTTTTATCAGTTCAATTATAGTATATTATTCAATGAGCATGTAATGCATGCTATTACTCATGAGAATGAAGTTTGCATCACGAGCCGAAAGGCGAGTGATGTAACTCATTCGAATGAGTAATAGCCATTACATGCGAATAGAATACTATACTTTATCCACAACTGTCAAATAATAACATATTGTACTATTATAAAATCAGAAATAACCTAATAAATTATAGAAAATTGTTTGTTTACAAACATAAACATAGTTAGCTTTGATCGCTAGGTATTCGTTATAACAAAATAATGAAGTGATTTGACATTTAGCAGAAAATTTTAAACCGACTATTCAGCTACATATATTTTAAGCTTAAGAAGAAAATAAAACTATAAAAAATGAGAAAACTAGTATAATTTTGGATTTTTATGTGGAAAAAATTACAAGTAATTTGTTTATACTCTTTGAAAGGTAAGATTTGAATTTGACATAACGATTGAATAATATTATTCCATCGAACTGTGAATATTATTCAATTAGCAACAGTAACTAAGGTCATTAATTGATAAAAAAAAAAACGGTTGAATTATGGGTATATTATTTGACAGTAGTGGATAAATAATTTTTTTCTACAACCTCCATGGAAAGTAGGCTTTTCAAATTTTTCGTTTCCATACCTATTGAAAATAGGTGTTTGCCAAACAAATGGAATTTACGTGTGGAAAGATATTTTCAACACGTAAATTTTGAGTGTTGAAAGTTCTTTCAACATGCTAAAGCAAAATCATGGAAAACTTTTATTTTAATAAATACAAGTAGTGTTATGCAAGTACAGACTAATTATTAACATTAAAATTAAATGTAAATGACATACAATTGTTAATATTAATGCTTGGCGGCAAGCAGTTGAACAAATTGTGATTTGTTGTCACTGTAGTGGTAGGGGAATCGGTAGAATCTGTCAATGGTTGAGAAAATACTGAATTGTCGAGTGTAGTGCTAATTGAACAGTTACGCTTGGAATTGAACAAATTGTGATTTGTTGTAGTGGAATCTGTCAGTAGTTGAGTTTGGGAAAGTGCTGAAATCTCAATTGATTTACTAGTTGAATCGTTAGGCTTTCCAATGATGTTTTGGGCATTTTTTATGCATTTTGGACACTATCATCTATATAGCCGTCTGCAACTGTGGAAGATTTCCATCCCCCATGCCTTCTCAAACAAAGAATGTCTGCTCCGGCATTAGCAAGTAACGTTGCAGATGTTCTCCGAAGCAGTGGCCGGTATATGCAGAAGGATTGGGTAATTTCAAGAATTCGGCAATTTTTTGAGGGATTTTTCCAAAAGTGTTGACACCTACTGGTTGGCTGAGGCACACTTTCCTTTTCTATATGTCATAAAAAATAGTCTATTCTCTACAGTTGACGGACGAAGAGCAGCGTACTTTCTAAATATTGTCAACCAATATTCTTGTCCACTAGTTACTGTAAAACTCCGGGGTATATGTGTCTTAGTATCGGGTATATTAATAATTAACAAGGCATCTTTTTATTGTAAATCGTCTATGGTTAATTTCATAAGTTCGTCTCTTCGACAAGCTCCAGAGCTACTCCCAATATTAGTGCAACCTACAATAAATTTTATTGTTAATGGAAAATATAAACCGTAAGTCATAATGTTTACCTTCATCATCAAATATGATTCATCTGATGCTTCAAGAAGAAATCTACTGATCTCGGTTCTAGTAAAAATACGGGATTTTTTTGCTCTATAGCCCACAGATTTTCTTTTTTGGAAAGCAATTAATTTTGAAAACTTTGAAATATCTACATTATCTTGAACTATCAAACAAGTTTTTAGCATGGAGTACGAAGACCAAAGTGTGGATTTCATTTTCTTGGATTTTTCGGCGAAATAAGCCAGAAGGACACCTTCCGCAAATTTCTTAATATTTTTCTGTTTACACCGTGACAAATATGCTGCGTTCTCTAATATACCTTATTTTGGATTTCTCTGGTAGTAATTCCAGAGATGCAGCATTTGCAGCTTCAGCAACATTCGGAGGAGTATTTGGGAAATCTTCACAATCACTTTCATTCATTTTGAATGGTTTTTACAAATTATTATTATGTATATCAAAATTGTGAAAATCACAGTTTGAAGGATTTGAAAATTTATAACAAGTGTTATTTGTCAGTCTCCCTAGCAATGAAACAAATTCACTCACTTCAATATAGAGTAGTCTGCGATTGTGATTTTAGTTATTAATTTTTTAAGAAATGACATAATGACATTTGATGAATATCAGGTTTTGCAGATTTTTTTTTTTATGAAAATATGCTTGCAGAAAAAATAGCGTGTAAAACATGTGCAGAAAGCTCTCTGCTGCACTCATGCGACTGCAGCACTCACTATCGTTCGTGCTGCAAACTTCACATTCGTGTAGCAAACCAAAGCTTTCAACACTTGTATTACAATATACTATATATGGACGTTATACTTAACTAGGTGATGACCATATTGAAAAGGAATTTTGAAAGTGCCGCTCTAGGCGGACGTCTCGCCGCCTCACCCCTAGCGCCGACCATTGTAACAACAGATAAAAGGATAACAGTAAAACCTTTTACACAGTTATTGTAAATGTATTTGTGCAACAAAAAGGGGTTGTTACGCGTAACAGCTCCTAATTTTGAATCAACGAATAATATGGAAATTATAAGAGGTTGAGATAAAGGAAGATTATTGTTTAAAAATAATTCAGGAATGGAACAATTGTTTTGTACAAATTGTATTTAAAAAAATGCTTTACATAAAATACAATATATGTATATAAATGTGTTAAAGTTTATTTATCCATAACAATGTTTATCAAAATATGAAAAAACTAAGCTTGATTACGAAATTTAACGTTTTTCACGCTCAGTTTCATAAAAAATTAATCTATGATTAAATTTTACCTCCAAAGTAAATTTAATTGTATGAACAAATTCGAATCAGTTTCCATGTTCTTATGACATGAAAATTCATTGCTGTCAAAATTGCGTTGCATTTGTTCAATTTTTAAATTTACTTTGGAAATAAAATTTAATCAGATTTTTTTTTGTGAAACCAGGCTTCAATGTAGTAGAATTTATATACAGTTGTCTATAGACAGACACAATTATATCGTCAAACTTTTTTTTCATATTTTTTCTGAAACCCTGGAAGTATTGAGCAGTAACAATTTTTTCTCTATAAACAAAGGGTAGGTAACTATATAAATACAATTTTCAACATAAAAAATCTGATGTGGCCAGCACATAACCTCTCGCCGTATATTTTACCTGGCTGTATGCATAAAGCAAAGAATATTTTTATAAATACAAATAATATATTCATATAAATCTATGACGTATAAACTTCTTTATTATTCAATAATAGCATGTCTCAACATGAAGATATTTTACCATAAATTATGTTACAATAAATTACAAAGTAGAGTTTACCATATATAAATATTAGGCTGGTAACTGCAATTTTCAATTCGAACAACGTTGTTTACTTTCTCTTCATATTCTTCTAGTAAAAACATTAATTTTGGGCGGTCTAAAATGTATATATCTGGATTGTGCATCTATTCTTATATATCTTCTTTTACATTTTATTTTTTCATACTTGTTATAACTAAATAACCTTAATTCCCTTTAATAAAGTGACGGATAGATTGCACTCCGATTATTCTTATATCGATGTGTAATTTTGTCAATATTTACAACTTACTTGAGAAGAATTTGATAGCTTTTTCGCAATTCAAAGTTACTCTAGTCTACAGTACTGGTGTACATTGTCCCATAATGTTTGAAACAAATTTAAGTCCTTCAACCTAGACTTGTCATCTCCATAATAGTCACAGATCAAGAACTAAGGGATTCTCCAAGTACATTTTTAATTCATTACTCATTATTTCTGACACTGACATTTATCTGTCAGTTACAAATAATTTAAATTATCAACTATTTTTCATGGCATTCTTTCGGCTGTCAAATTTATTACAACAGATTATTTTATATATTATACTTCTTTTATCTCTAAATCTATAAAATATGTATAAAAATATTTAAATGTATCAGAAAGAGAATTTATTTTTCTTTAATATTATCAAGAAAAATTTTCAAAAAATAATATTTAGAAGATTTTTTTTCAAGAATCTTCTACTTCCGGTTGTCCAATTGTTACCAAAACCTTTTCAGATATTCCCATGAATGTCCGATTGGGAAATACGTTGTTAAACAAATTTTAAGTCTTATAGTTTTTGAGTAACCGTCCTTCCAACATCCCACACACACACATCCACACACACACACACACACACACACACACACACACACACACACACACACACACACACACAGACATCATCGTAAAAATGTTAAAATCGGATTGTAGGGACCTTAAAACGTGCTTATTCAATAAAATCTGGATATGCGATTTTTAGCATGAATCCAATACCTCTCTTAGCGAGAGGTAAAAATATATAAAAAAATGCAGTAAAAAAATTAGGGAAAATACATTGAAATATACTAATTGTATATTAAATACATGTAAAGGATTACAAACATCGAAAAATGTCTTATTTATTGAAATAAATGATCCACATTTTATTAATGGCCCCTGTGTATTTACTATTTCATAAGCAATTATTATAACAGAGTCGAGCATGGTACTAAATTAGTATTTACTAGGGAATGGGGTTCTAACATTTTAAATTCGCGTATTTGTCTTATTACTCTGTTAATGTGTATAAGGCAAGCACCAATTTTTCTACAAAAAAAAAATACTTTTACTCATTTTTACCTCTCGCTAAGAGAGGTATTGGATTCATGCTAAAAATCGCATATCCAGATTTTATTGAATAAGCACGTTTTAAGGTCCCTACAATCCGATTTTAACATTTTTACGATGATGTCTGTGTGTGTGTGTGTGTGTGTGTGTGTGTGTGTGGATGTGTGTGTGTGGGATGTTGGAAGGACGGTTACTCAAAAACTATAAGACTTAAAATTTGTTTAACAACGTATTTCCCAATCGGACATTCATGGGAAGATCTGAAAAGGTTTTGGTAACAATTGGACAACCGGAAGTAGAAGATTCTTGAAAAAAAAATCTTCTAAATATTATTTTTTGAAAATTTTTCGTGGTAATATTAAAGAAAATTAAATTCTCTATCTGATACATTTAAATATTTTATTATATATTCCATAGATTTAGAGATAAAAGAAGTATAATATATAAAATAATCTGTTGTAATAAATTTGACAGCCGAAAGAATGCCATGAAAAATAGTTGATAATTTAAATTATTTGTAACTGAAAGATAAATGTCAGTGTCAGAAATAATGAGTAATGAAAGAAAAATGTACTTGGAGAATCCCTTAGTTCTTGATCTGTGACTATTATGGAGATGACAAGTCTAGGTTGAAGGACTTAAATTTGTTTCAAACATTATGGGACAATGTACACCAGTACTGTAGACTAGAGTAACTTTGAATTGCGAAAAAGCTATCAAATTCTTCTCAAGTAAGTTGTAAATATTGACAAAATTACACATCGATATAAGAATAATCGGAGTGCAATCTATCCGTCACTTTATTAAAGGGAATTAGTGTTATTTAAATATAACAAGTATGAAAAAATAAAATGTAAAAGAAGATATATAAGAATAGATGCACAATCCATATATACATTTTAGACCGCCCAAAATTAATGTTTTTACTAGAAGAATATGAAGAGAAAGTAAACAAAGTTGTTCGAATTGAAAATTGCTGTTACCAGCCTAATATTTATATATGGTAAACTCTACTTTGTAATTTATTGTAACATAATTTATGGTAAAATATCTTCATGTTGAGACATGCTATTATTGAATAATAAAGAAGTTTATACGTCATAGATTTATATGAATATATTATTTGTATTTATAAAAATATTCTTTGCTTTATGCATACAGCCAGGTAAAATATACGGCGAGAGGTTATGTGCTGGCCACATCAGATTTTTATATCTGGACTTACTGATGTTCTTACATCCCCGATCAGCAAGAATAGCGCAGTTGGATGGTAACCCACAACTTTCAAAGATTTCCCTATCTGACGTGCGACAACCCCCCCCCCTTAATACAATTTATTAATCCATGAGGAGGAAAGAAAAACAAATACTCTACAGTGGATACATACTCAACGCCCGAATATTCAAAACCAGAATACTCAAAACCAGAATATTCAAAACCAGAATATGCATGCACAGAATCGTTTAAATCCCGAATATTCAAAAACAGAAACACGCATTGCACGAGAGCGTATTTAACTTAACCAATCCCACCCAAACCTAACCTAAAGTGACCTCCGCTTAGCCATGCCCACATATTCGGTTTTTGAATGATTCGGGCGCAGCACTTTGTGGCGTTGCGCGATTCTGTTTTCGGGATTTGATTATTCTGTGCATTGTATATTTTGGCTTTGAATAAGAGGGTAAGGTGAAAAGTTCTCGGCCTGACAATGAAAGACTGCGATTTTCAGTTAAAAAATGATTTTATTTTTCTATATAATCTCCCTTGACTTCAACACACTTGTGCAGCGTTTTTCCAACATCAGTATTCCTTCTCGGAAGTGAGAGTCCTGAAAATATTCATTTACGACCCTCCCAACTTCTTCATTGGACGCGAAAGAGAATAGGGGGGATGGCCGAGCAAATCGTATCCCAAATCCCGCAGTTTTCCCATTGCCAATGCACCCTTGTGTGCAGGTGCGTTGTCCTGGTGAAAGATGATTTTTTTCTTCTTCTAGCCAGGCCTCTTCTCGCGAATTTTGGCATCCAGCTGGTCAAGAAGGTTGGAGTAATATTCGACTGTAATTGTTCTGCCTTTTTTAAGGTAATCAATTAACAGGATCCCTTTCGCATCCCAAAACACGCTGGCCATGACTTTTCCGGCAGATGCAATCGACTTCGCTTTCTTTGGCGCTGAACCACCGGCTTCCACCCACTGCTTGGACTGCTGTTTCGTTTCTGGCGTGTAGTGATGGACCCATGTCTCATCCATGGTGACAAATCGCCGCTCAAAATCGGTCGGATCCTTATTGAATCGATCCAAACATTGCTGCGAATGTCGTTTGCGCATTTGCTTTTGATCGGCACTCAGAAAATGCGGTACCCATCTTGCGCAGAGCTTTCGCATACCTAATTCTTTGTGCAAGATGTTTCGTACCCTTTCTTCCGATATCCCCACAGCCTCAGCTATCTCACTCACCTTCATTCGCCTATCGTCCAACGCGATATCATGCACCTTTTCGATGGTTTCCGGTGTGGTGACGGTTTTTGGCGTCCTTCACGTGGGTCATCTTCGACGGACGTGCGACCACGTTTAAATTCAGCTGCCACTTTTTAACGGTTGACATGGAAAAAGCGTATAGTACATAATTTGAGATGTAAAGCAATTACTCACTCGTAATATTACAAACTCGACGCTACGCGTCTCGTGTGTCAATCATTTTACTCGTACGTAATCTGCTTCTTATATCTCTCATTACGTAATATACTACTATATTTCATACCTATTGACTATAATATACAAAATTTCGATGACATTATGATATTTTAATAAAATGTCAGTTGATAACGCTATTTTTTAATGTTGGCTCTTTAAAACTGGCGCTAATACGAGCGCCATCTACTGAATTGACTAGGTGAAACAGAGTTTAACTATTACCAATTAAAGAGCTCTTTATTTTTTTAATTTTTCACCAGCCCCATCTGTAGTCTAATAGGTGAAATAGGTACATTCGGTTTACAGTTTTAAACCCTGAAAATCTATTCATCCTGTCTCAATTCATCCCATTTTATCACTTATGGGATTATGAATTCTGAACATTACGTCATTGATGGTGGAGGTAACTTTATAAATTGTGGGATTGTGAGCTCTGGCATTTATAAACTGTGGGATTTGTGAGCGGTAGGATTATAACGTGTGGCATTGCTGCGTTTTATAACTTCTGGGATTATGTATTCTGAACATTACGTCATTGGTGGTGGGGGTAACTTTATAAATTGTGGGATTGTGAGCTCTGGCATTTATGAACTGTAGGATTATAACGTCTGACACGCACTCGAAAAATGTATATTTTCAGGAAATTCTGCCTAGGATAAAAATTAATATGTATATGTAAATAAAGACACTATTATGATATACTATGTTCATAGTTTTATTTTAAAATTTATCATCAGATAATATTGGCCGAGATAAATTTACAAGAACACATATTAAATTCATAATGTTATCAATATAAGGCAATAAACTAAATTCTACAGTTCTATTAAATATTCTAAAAATTTTGATTCTTTGAATCGCTCGTTCTACATGCACTCTTGCCCTAGCAATGTTGGCTGTTTCTATTGCTTCTGCTTTACTTAATTGTTTCTTTTGCCTCAAAAATGGTGGCCTAACTAAACGAATGCCATTATCTAAGCACTCTTGCTCGATAAGTATTCCTTTATCTACCATAACAGCATCAATAAATGGATCTAATAGTTGTAAACATTTTTCATTATTAATTATTGTTTTGTCTGAAGTGCGGCCACCATATCCTGGACTAACGAAACATATAGTTCCAGGAGGTGTTATCCCTATCATATATTTGACTGTATGATTTTTTTTGTAGTTAGAATAAGTTCTAATGTTACAAGTCAAACATTTAGATTTTTGCACTTTTATCTCAGTAGCATCCAAAATCATACGAACATTTTTATATTTTGAAAAGCATTTTGGTAAATTTTTATAGTGTTCTTCCCTGGTTGGAAAATAAATTCATTTAAGAAAAGATTCCCCCATTATGTTCACTGTATCATTAAAGTAATTTTGAGCTGTCGTAAATGAAATCTTAAACATAACAGCCAAAGCTCTAAAACTTAAATCTGTTTTTAATTTTATTAAAACTAAAAATGTTTTTTCTCTTAAATTTTTTGGTTGTAATTTCCAAGTAGAAAATGCAAATTGCATACATTCTTCAATTTTAATAAACGTTTTAATATTTATTCCGGTGTATGCACACATGTTTTTATCCGATTGGAATAAACAGTCAATAAATGTTTCTTTCACATCACGAAATGTTAAATTAATTTGGCACTCCTTATCACAATTGATCGCGGATGTGTTATGTGATTCTGATGTTAAAACCAGCGATTCGGATTCATAGGAACAAGATCCTTGCGATGAAATATCTATATTTTCGTTTTCAATCCTATCTTCTGTAATGAGTGACTTTGTTCTGCAAATATATTTAAATTACTAACAATGAACAATATTCTAATTATATTTATAATTACTTATTAATATTCCGTTTTATTGTTCTGGCTTCTCTGGTTGAACATTCTGTATGCTTTTGTGTAGAAAAACTACCTACTGGTAATTTTTGTGATGGTACAGCATCAGGTTTTAATTTTTTTCTTCCCTTCTTTGCACGATATCCTGTTGACAACATTATATATATAATAATAATAAACTATTAGTTACACATATTTTATAAATACGTACCTCTTATAAAATCTGTAGAGATATAATGATCAGAACACACATTCATATACTTTGTAACCTTTTTCCCTATTTTTAATACGTGAATCCATGCTTGTCGTATCTTTAAATCTTTAGGAAAATAATGCAAGGATATATTTTCACTTGAATAATTGTTACATTGTGGAACTGAGCAATATCTTTTACATTTACTCATTTTCTTTATGAAATGCTTATCTCTTTCTATGTCAACAACAAAACGTTTTCCTTACTTGGGAACTATTAAATTTTGCCACCAGATGTCAGCTACTTTGAATTTTTTCGCGTATACAAAATATAAAGTTTCCTCTGTATATTTTATGCAAATAACGGTAAGAGTTGTGTAAATCACGGTGTAAATCAAGCTTTATGTTACAATGTCATCTATGACACAAATTGTAAAACAAAAATCTATTAACATCATGTACAGATATCGGTGAGTGAAATAAGTAATTTTTGAAAGCACTGTACTGTCAAGTCTTTCAGTGGCAGCTGACACACATATACGGGAAAAAATACCGAATTGCATATGAATTGGTGTGTTATATAATTATTAACGGCACCACCAGAGTTGCCGTTGGCGCTAGTGCAGTTCACAATTTGTACCTCCCACCACTCAGTGACCGCCAGTGACAGCTATTTGAATTTTGGATTTCAAAACATTCAACGAACTTTCGTTTGTTGTCATTCTAGCCAAGGAGGCATTTTGTTTGAGTGTTTGCTCGCTGTATGAGTTTGTTTAGAACAATTGTCAACCATGGCTACTGTAAGTATATAGTTATTTAACTATCAAGTGTGTTAATGAGGGCGATTAATGATCGAGACATTTTAACGCGTGAGCGTAGCGAACGCGTTAATTGTTGAGATCATTAATCTCCAATTAACACACGTGTTAGTTACAATATTTTTTCGTTGACCGTATCTTACTTAAATGGAAAATCTAATTTTATTCCATGACAATTTTTTTTAGGTTAGTAATGGTTGACCGAACGTCAAATTTTACGTCAGAAAATCAATAAGTTTTGTCATCAATTGTTTTCAGTGGGTGCGTTCAGTTTACTTAATGCTAGACAACACATGCAGTTTTTTATGTTATTTGAGGAATTTTATTCTTTCAAATTCATTTTAAAGGTATGCTACGTCAATATATACCTAGCTAGTAAGTGTCAAAAGCATGACTTTTAATACTGTCTACCTTTTTGCTACAACTTAGCGTTAGCAATACATGCTGTGTTTCATGTGGTGAACGCACCCAATAAATCGTTTATTAATAAAAAATCATGCATTAATAGGGGTCATTAATGAATGATTTTCTATACATTAATATAGCCTATTAATAAACGGTCGACGGAAAAATATATTATAATTCTATTTCAAGTTACACTGTTTGTTATCACATTATACGTAATTTTTTTAATGACTAAACAGTTTTTGTTAATTTGATACTTTGTTTACCATGACACAAATGTTCAATTTTAATTGTGAAATACCGATTTTGGGAACACAGACAACATTCGAATACATTTATATTGACTTGGTCAAATCACGTTTTATACATCTTACGGGAAAGTTCAAGAATCTCTAATTTAAAATCCTGCCTTTTAAAACACTGCTTTTTAAAAGTTTGACTTTTATAAAACCATATACGTATTAGAAAATATACCGCTAATGCTTGTATTCTGACAATGAGCGGTGGGCATGGTCAGCAAAGAGAGACGACAATATTGATGCTCTATCTCGCAGTGTACCTTTTTTAAATGTGCGCATGCTCGGACACCTCATTTCTATTGGCTATATACTCTAGTTGTATTTTTGGCGCCTGGCGGTAATTTGAAGAAAAATTCTTTGTCACTTATCTTTCAACCTCCACGTGTTTGAGTTTTGTTTGATTTTGTTCTTGTGTGAAGACAAATGGCTATTCGAAAGTGTTATTTGTGTAGTGCAAAAAGTCCAGCAGTTACTCTGCATTCGTAAGTGTTATTAAACAATATTAGTATTGATATTTGTTTTTAACTGTGTTTTATTTATGTTATAGTTTTCCAAAGAACGTTGAAGAAAGTAAACTCTGGAAAAAAATATGCGGTTTTAGAGAAAGTGATGATGTAACGAAATGTTTAATTTGTAGTAATCATTTTGTTGATGAAGATTATACTGAACCGAATGCGAAAACTTTGAAAGTACGTTTGAGGTTAAAACCGGGTCGATTTCCTTCCAAAAAAGTTCCATTTAATATTCAGGGAACAAGTTGTGATCTTCGTGGTCCTGAATTATCAATGATCATTAAACCAACAAACCAAGAAGGTATGTAAACTGTATTGACCTAATAATTTGAAATCCAAAGATTAGTAATGATAAGTAAATATTTTGTTTAATCTAGTATATTCTATTAATGCGTAATATAGCGTTTGTTAAATATTATAGTATTATGAACTGCAGTATACTGTTTCGCTCGATTATTGCGTTAAAGTTTATATTACTAGAAATAACTAAAATCTGATATGTAAATAGCTAAAATATTGCTCTCGATTAGGGTTTGCAATACCGGTTTACCGGAATGCTGGATGAAAAATTTACCGTATTACCTGTATTTATTTAATAACACCTGTATTTTCGGTATTTCTAATCACTATTCCAGAAATCTCATCAACATCTGTTTTCAGTATTACTATCTGCGCGATCCTTTTCTAATCACAAATAATTCCCTGAAACCACTTAACGTGTTTTCCTCAGTCTTTAAAATATTTTCATAGCTCAAAAAGTGTACAAAAATATTAGTATGATAAACTGTTATGTAATACGAATGTATTTATTTTGTAAATAAATATATCATCACGGCATATTACCCATTGCTGGGTGTGCCAGTCTGTTTTGTACACAGATATCGGTAATGATGAAATATTTGAACCGTGCGGGCGCTTACCACGCGTCACCTCACGGGCACTCAATGCTGGCGTGGAGAGTGCACCACAAGGTTATATTTAGTGTCGTTAAATTTGATTTTTTTGGTTTATATTTTCCCGGTATCATGAAAATTAAAGATCAAATATTGGTTTTAAAATTTGCCCCGGTATTGCAAACCCTACTCTTGATGAACTTTTCCATAGTAATAATTTATTTTCTTCTCTTTCCTGGAATACAGAACCTTCAACTTCGAGAATTTTTGTACCGCCTATTCAACCAGGTACAAGTACAGGCATTGTTCATAGTCCTTCTACGTCGACCGTTTTTCCACGAAATGAACCAGGATTAGAAGGAACGAATACCTGCAGTGTCTCACAATCACCTGGACCTTCTTCAAAAGTTTCTGTATCACAAAGCCAATCAGGTATGTTCGCTGCTCGTAATTTTAAGTTCCTAAATATTGTCAATTGGTTTAATAATTTTTTTCTCATTGATCATTTAAAAAAGTAATTATTGTCATTGTATATGTTCAGATTTCGAAAGTCAAAATTACAAACTTTATTATTTTAAGATGTTTGAATGTTTACATTTTTGTTTTCAGATGCAACGGTATTTCATACTCCGAAAAAAAGGAAATTCTTTGAGCCTCGTTATGTTGGTGAAATAACATCCCCAGATTTAGAAACTCCAAGAAAGGCGAAGAGAGCGTTGCGCTTAGTAAAAGAAAAATTCAAAAAAGAAAAATTGAAAAATCATGCTTTGGCTGAAAAAAATAGAAGATTAATTAAAAAAATTACTACAATGCAAGGCATTATTGATCACCTTAGGAAAAACAATTCTCTTTCGGAAGATGCTGGAGACACAATATTGGTAAGCATTAGCAATCATACCGATATATGTTCTTACATTAATAATGATAATTATATTTCATTATGTCCAATTTAATTCCACTGGCCGACCTAATCTACCAATTTTGTCAATTAAGGAAACGTAACTTCCTACCCCGACTGTTTCCGGCAGCAATTATTTTAGTTCGTAATCAAAAATTACATTCATACATATATATTTATCATACATTTTGCCGTGCGAGCCCCTTCACACATCAGTTGGCACACCCGGTTTAATTTCTTTTCATTTAGTTAATATTATTGTATAAATAATAACGTAGCATAAATTATCGCCAATTTTTATTAATATATTACAGACATTTTGTCGTTTTAATGACACATAAGACGGTATGTTTTTTTAAAAATATTTTGTTTTAATATAAAATTAAATAATATTTAGTTTTACCAACAACTCACGAAAAATTGACGAATTTGTCGTAAAATTGTGAGCGTTTATTAAATAAAATGTCCGAAAGATTTACAATAGTAATTTAGAATAAAAATCGATGTTACTCAATATTTAGAAATAATATGAAATTAATATATCGATTTGTGTTACTGTTATACCGTTAAATTTTTAAACTTTAGTTAAAAATTTAATTGAAATTATTTATAATGTTGAAAATCTTTATTTTAAATAAAAAGTAAAGATGAGTTTATTTAATATTACAAATTCTATTAGTTAGACATGAAAAAAAAAAATTTAACAAGTAGGCAAACTGATCCATATTGGGGTCGTATTAGGACGTAGTTTCTTCTTATTAATAATAATGCATTTGTATATTTTTATTGAATAAACATTATTGGATTTTAAATATTGTTATTTGTTGTTCATCAAGTTATAATAATTATGTTATTATAGAGTATTGTACCGACTGGGGTGCAAGATATTATAAAGCGAAGACTGAATAATAAGAAGAAAGAAAAATATTCTCCAAAAATACGGACATTCGCCCTTTCTTTGCATTTCTTCTCATCAAAGGCTTATGAATATGTTCGGAAGACGTGGGACAATTTATTGCCGCATCCCACAACTATCCGCGCATGGTATAGCAAAGTTGGAGGATCGCCCGGGTTTTCATCCGAAGCTCTCCATGCGATTTCGGAGCAGGAAACAAAACAACATGTTCTCCTAAATATTGTAATAGATGAAATGAGCATACGAGAACAAATAATTTTCGAAAACGGGCGATTTTATGGGGGTGTAGATTTGGGGACGGAGGGAGAAAATTCCTCTGATAATCTACCGACTGCGCGTCTTGCACTTGTTTTTATGGCAGTTGCAATAAATAGCAACTGGAAAATTCCTATTGGATATGTGTTCATTAAATCTTTAACTGGCTCTGAACGAGCTAATTTGTTAGTTCAAGCGTTGGATTTAGTGTATGAAACTGGTGCAGAAGTAACTTCTGTCACTTTTGATGGCGCGGCTACCAACATCAGTATGTGCAATAATTTAGGGGCTAATTTTAAATATGGAGATGATAACTTCAAACCATACTTTGCGCATCCAATTACAAAAGAAAAAGTTTTTATTTTTTTCGATGCTTGCCATATGATAAAGTTAATAAGAAATTGCTTAGGAGACAAAGGCATAATAATAGACGGGGAAAAGAAAAAAGTGTTATGGAACCATATATCGAAAATAAATAGCATTCAAGAGGAAGAACGGTTACATTTAGGGTGTAAATTAACAAGGAAACATGTATTATATGACAACAACCGTATGAACGTGAACATTGCAGCCCAAACATTATCACAGAGTGTGAGTAGCGCTTTGATTTATTTAAAAGAATCGAAATATTGCCCCGAAATTTTCGACGACTGCGACAGTACATCTTTTTTTTGTAAAATTTTTAATGACATTTTTGATTTACTTAATACAAAATCGAAATATTCGAAATTTGTGTTAAATAAAGAATCTATAGAAGAGATCACGAGTAACATACAAAAATATATTGAATATATATATAACCTTACTGAACCGTCGGGAATAAAAATGATAGAAGGATGTCGAAAGACTGGATTTTTAGGTCTGATAATTGACTTAAAAAATATGATAAATTTATTTACCCAAATGAAAGAAAAATTGGAATATTTTTTGACCTTCAAGGTTAGCCAAGATCCATTGGAGACCTTTTTCAGTGCAATACGCAGTCGTGGGGGATGGAACAACAATCCTAACTGCAAACAATTTGAAACTGCTTTTAAAAGGTTGTTGGTAAAGAACGAAATTAAAATATTTAGCAATACAAATTGCATTGCAGACGGCGTTGACATTTTGAATGTCAGTTCAAAAAAAGAAAATTTAAAAAATCCAATTGCCGGTGAAGACACTGCTTCAATTGATTTGTTTGACCATGATTACATGAACACAATATGGCAAATAAATAGTTATGTTGAAGATGTCGTTCAATATATAGCAGGGTATATTGTAAAAAAAATTGAAAGAATGAAAATTTGCTCATTTTGTTTTACACAACTATTGTCAAAAGAAGAAAATTGCAGACTTATTAAAATTAAGAACAGGGCAAACTTTTTATATCCTTCGGAGGATGTAATATTGATATGCAAGGCAGGGGAAAGGGTTTTAAGGGAAAATATGGAAAATTTGTACAAAAAAAACAGTATAAAACTTTTATCAACGAAAACATTTAATGCAGTTGCATATAATGTTTTTAATTCGAAATTTTTTATAGATCACCTTAAAGAACAAGATTATATCGACAACCACAAATCCCAATTAATAAAACACATAATTGAAATATTTTTTAAAATTAGAATTTTTCATGAAACTAAAATGGTTTCTCAGAAGCACGACTTTATCAGAAATAAATATAACAGACTCATTATATTTAAAAATCAATGAAAATCTAGCGTATTTCTTAAATTGTAATCGATGATAAATAAAATATTAAACAATATTAATGTATTCTAGCCCATCTTCCTCGCATGTTTACTTTTTCGTTATTTTTATTGTTTGTAATTCTATATTTTCAAGGTTTTTTTTTGTATTTCAATATTTTGCATAATCCTTTAATTAGAACTTTTATTTCTTTTGTACTAATTGTTAATAAATATTTAAAAAAAAAATCTTTGCTGATGAAATGTATATGAATATATAAGTTAAATACAAATGATAAAACCGTCATAATTTATTTCAATTTATTTTGTAAATTATAATTTAAATTTTGTATAAAATATTCCATTTTAATAAACGAAATAAAATTATAAAATAAATATCTCGTCGTTTTTTGAACATAATTTAGAATATATTATTTGTTGAGAACAAAATTACATTCAAACATTCGCGGTTTATCATTAGAGTTCAACATTTTGTTTTAACCAATAGAATATTCAGACTTCGAACATGCGCAAATTGAAAAAAGGGACAGATTGAGATAGAAACATATATCTCTGCACTCTGATGTTGACCACGCTGAGAAGGTAGCATCAGCGGTATATTTTCTAATACGTATATGTATAAAACATGACTTTGAAAAATTCCTAAAATGGCGGACCAACTTGAATGGTAGGTTTTCGCTAGTCGTCGCAAGATGTCACCACACTTAGTATCATTTGATGACAATAGATGGCGTATGAATAAATCCTAAAGTGAAGATATATGACGTACTGACAACTCAGGGGGAGCGTTAGTTTAAAAGCACAGATAACCTATATACCCTACTAAAAGCGTGAAGCTAACAGCGCCATTTGACGTTTGTATTGGCAGCCATGTTACAACGGTCAACGTATTCGGCAAATTATTTCAAGTTTTTATTGTTGTGCTTTTATATTTTCATAATATTTGTATTTTTTGATATAGTAGTTAAATTACTCTGTTTAGTGTGTAAATATATTATTTCTAAGGACTTTAATAACGTTCATATCTTCATTTATCGACGAGGATAGTGTCTTGTTTGCAATATTTATACAAATATCAAATTTTATATTTTTGTTTTAGTATTTTATTTTACAAATGCCTGCTTGTTTTGCATTTGGATGCAACAATAGAGCTTCAACCAAGTCACGCAAACAACGGTTATAGGAGAAGGAAATTAATATTTCATTTCACAAGTAATCAAATAATTTGTTGTGGTTTGTATTATACTTATATTAATATTACATTATTGTATTTAGATTTCCCAAAAATCCTGAACGGCGAAATACTTGGTGAAAGCTATTAGAAGAGTTGGATGGTTTCCGACAGATACACGAAGTGGAAACTGTATTCCTCTGGAACAAATCAGCAATTTACATTGTTCCAGCTCGAAAAATGAAACGAATGCAGTACAGATAATAAACGCATCAACCAATAATTACAAGAAGAAGACTTTATTAGAGTACACATAGACATATACTATCACGATCCACAACAACTTACCGATTTCAGTAAATCTGTAATAACACATATTAGTAGTTTTGTAGTGCGACAATTAAATAAAGAAATAGTTTGTGAAGAATGTATAATTTCACTTGAAGTCAATAGTGCTAATATGTACTTAAGTTTCATTCACAGCAAGGCATCTCACATATCCGGCAGAAGATATTAATATTTACCGGACCAGAAAAAGTTATAAAGCAAGCTTTATTAGAGAGTGGTGGAATTTTTTTAAAGAAAAAGTATTCCATCTTATATTTAACTTTATCTGTTTTAAAACATTATTTACATAATAAAGTATTTGATTAACTACAATTCCATTCGATGGATCAAGATGTTTTTGAGAATCACAAAATTCAATTAATCAGGTCAATAACCGAAAAACACATTCGTATACAATTGCATTTCATTACTAAATGAAGATCAGAAGTAGAGAAAAGTCAAAGACAGCGTTTTAACAAACTTATGTTGTTTTCTAATTATTTTATTATTTATTATCCGTCATTTAATGATTCAATATTAAAGTTACTGCATTTGAAATAAATATAAAATAACTAACAACATGGATTTTATCATATAACATATTTTAAAAATTGACCCTCCTAAGATGGCGGCGATACACTCCCCTCTTCCGTTTCATGGCTTTAACGTTTACAAAAAGCAGTTTACGCTCCCTCCATTTTTATCTCCCGCTGCCCTTGGTAAGGGTGGTATAGGGATCGTGCTAAAAATCGCATATCGAGATTTTGGTAAATGACCACATTTTAAGGTCTCTAGAATCTAATTTTAACATTTTCACGATGATGTCTGTGTGTATGGTGAAAATGATTAGGCAGAAGACTCACGTCATCAACCTGAAAAAAACGTTATAAAAAGAAATATCTTATAGTAATTATTAATTGTTATTTATTTTTAGAAAAAGAAGAAAAAATATACTACTACTAAAGAAACGTATATATTAATTAATTTACAATTATTTCCAATAATTTTATATTCCGTAAAAGGAATAACGATTGAGTTAGAGATAACTGTAAATATTATTAATGTATGTATACATTACGTAATACTAGTATTTTTTCTTCTTTTAAAAAATAAATAACACCCAATAATTTTTACAAATTATATTTCATTTTATAAGGTTTTTTCAGGTTGATGACGTCAGTCTTCTGCCTAATCATTTTCACTATATATGTGCGTGTGTGTGGATCCTCTTTACGCTCTAACTCAAATATTATTGTTCAGAAAGTTTCTAAACCTTGTATTTCTAACTTATTCCAATATGGAAAGAAACCATTAGATTTCGATGTAAACCGGATAACCGGAAATGACACTTTACTGGAAGCTTAAAATAGTTTTTCTTCGAAAAATACCTTTAAATGTTATTTTTTCGAGATTTATGTTATATAAAAATTAAAGATTATTAAATTTTGTACATGTTTGCATGAATACTTTTTCTATATATTTTATATATAATATAACTTAATACAGTTACCAGCATAACTAAATATGTAGGAATATAGGTGTAAGTATACAAATAAATATATCTTCACGGCATATTACCCATTGCTGGGTGTGCCAATCTGTGTTGTACACAGATTTCGGTAACGATAATAATATATTTGTACCGTGCAAGCGTTTACTAGGCGTGGAGAGTGTAACACAGGAGTCATTTTTGTGTCGTTTAAAATTCGAAATATTTAGCGGTGCTCAGGATCGAACCTCGTATTTAAATTTAAGGATTTACGTGAATAAAAATTAAATTAAATGGGAAGTATTGTGTTGGCTACATCAGATTTTTATTTATTGCTCCGAGACTGACGTCCTCCATTTTTGGGAAAAATTACCCGCCAAATTTGAAATCATTTGATTGAAATATGTATATTGTTTAATTTATGTAATTTTTAAATGTATTTATGTATAGGAAATGCATATAATTATATATTTTTAAAGATAAAAATTTAATTTCAGTATTAAATAAAAAAAATTATATTAAAATAGCTCGCACATCAATATTTCGGCTGTATAGTCCACTTCTCAAAAATAATTTTCTATTAATTTACTTAAGTATATTGAGACATATTTGGAGGACCATTTTCTTTAAAACATAAATTTTAAATTGTGAAGAATAAGTCTATTTTTTAATTCAGTTACGCTTATAATTTTTGATATTCAGTTAGTAATTACACTTATTGAACAACTGTTGATTGTTCAGATGAAAAACAATTAGTGCCGTCCACTTCTGGTTCTTAAGTCGTAAGACCGAGAATCATAATAAAAAATAGTCTCATGTTCAAAATCACTATTATTCATAAAAAAAACTACCTTTACCAAATTCGAAACAAAGAGTTCCTGATAATAATGTAGGTAATTCTCCTTCACAAGAAAAATCACATTTAAAGTACGGAAATGATAAAATACGAAAGAAATAAGTCTTTATAAAGAATGATTAATAGTAATTTACCCTTTTTATATTAAATAAATATAGTACAATAATTTTAAAATTACTCCAATAAATGCACAATATACATAGATCGGCAAAAAAACCGTACCACCTAAAAATATTTATATAAAACAAAAATATTAGCTTATTTAAGACAGAAAATAAGTAGTTCTGTGTTTATTTGTTATTTTTTATCTTGTCTAGTTATACTATTTTGTTATCAATAACTAAGATTTTTTCAATATTTATTGCTGACATCAATTGTTAACATTTAAGGAAAAAAATGTTTATTTGTGCATTGTAGGACATTGCCATTAGATAAATAAATTACATTTTTTTTCAATGCTTTATTATTTATTGCTGCTCTAGATTATGCACGCATATTGCATTTTTGGAAGATTCTAGAATCAGTCTAGAATTTACCGGTATGTTGCGAGAGCTTTAGCAGTACTAAAAACTACAGTATAGAGAGTACACAACTGGTTTTTGGAGACTAAGGAATTTGGTTGAAGATCAGAAAAGGTGTACAATAACTAGAGACAACCATTTTGTTGTAATTATTATTATTGTAATATGGAATAAACGACTGTGTTGTTGATTAGACGAAAAAATAAACAGCAAACAGGATTGCAGTCCAATTTTTTTTTATTTAATCTGAAACGTTGGCTTCAGATTAAATAAAACATTTATGGACTGAAATTCTGTTTATTTTTTCATCTAATTATTATTAATATTTGCTAAATCAACAACCCCAAGTGATGTAACTTTTTGAGACGAATTTGAGGCCATTGCATGTCGCAAATGGTCAGGAGAGGAGATATTCTGGAGAAAGTAAAATGAAAGATATATGTACAGCTGCTATCCAAAAGCCAGCTACGGAGAAGGTGGTTTGAGCGGAGATATCTTTTAATGATCACACAGATCTCATCTTCATAACAACTTAACGGTATTTTGAAGATATATTCCAGGAGGTTGTAATTCCGTTTGTTGCATATACTGGTGACAATGTTCAGCTAATGCAGTAATGCGGAGTAATACATGTTGCGAGAAGTGTTACGCAATATTTGAACGATGTGTGAATTTCAACTCTGGAGTGGCCAGTAGATATACAGTCCAGACTTATATCTCATTGAACATCTGTGGAAAGTTACAAATAAGGTATATCGACGTGTTAACCTGTCTTAAAAATTTACAAGAACTAAAACGAGCCCATCTTGAGGAATAACATTTGTTAAATACATTCTCCCAAACAAATTTGAAATTTAAACTTAACAAGCAGGCATTTTTAAAATAAAATACTAAAACAAAAATAGAAATATAAAATTTGATATTTGTATAAATATTGCAAACAAGACACTATCCTCGTCGATAAATGAAGATATGAACGTTATTAAAGTCCTTAGAAATAATATATTTACACACTAAACAGAGTAATTTAACTACTATATCAAAAAATACAAATATTATGAAAATATAAAAGCACAACAATAAAAACTTGAAATAATTTGCCGAATACGTTGACCGTTGTAACATGGCTGCCAATACAAACGTCAAATGGCGCTGTTAGCTTCACGCTTTTAAACTAACGCTCCCCTTGAGTTATCAGTACTTCATATATCTTCACTTTAGGATTTATTCATGCGCCATCTATTGTCATCAAATGATACTAAGTGTGGTGACATCTTGTGACGACTAGCGAAAACCTACCATCCAAGTTAGTCCGCCATTTTAGGAATTTTTCAGTCATGTTTTATAAAAGTCACACTTTTAAAAAGCAGTGTTTTAAAAGGCAGGATTTTAAATTAGAGATTTTTAATGCTACCCCATCTTACGAATAGTCAAAATTCGAATTATTTTACATTGACTTATTCATGTCACAACTTATGCAATTTTCAACACTGCAAAGCTCGAAAAATATTACCTCTTCTTATTCAAATCTCGAAAATTTTTATCCTGTGTAATGCAAATCTCAACCTGTGCAAATCTCTACCACGCTGAAGTTGGTGCGCTTTAAAGAACAATGCCCCATTCCAAGGGAATGTCTTCAACGTCCGAATATTCAAAACCAGAATATTCATGCACAGAATCATTCAAATCCCGAATATTCAAAACCAGAATATTCATGCACAGAATCATTCAAATCCCGAATATTCAAAACCAGAATATTCATGCACAGAATCATTCAACACCCGAATATTCAAAAACCGAATAAAAAAGTTTAGGCTACCTGTCACTAGATGTCACTGCGAAACGTATGTATTGTCGATATTGTAGTGTACTTTAGTTTATTTAGATGAGAATAATAATAGACATACGTTTTCAAATGTCAAAAATTACAGCTTAATCGATAATTATATACGATGTGATTGAATAACTGAATTCTAGATAATAGGTACAGTACAGGCATGTCTACGGAAAATATGTGGAACTAAAACATTTTTTGAATAATAAACCGTTGTACCGTTTAATAAATAAACAGTTACATTTTCTACACGAAGTGCCAATATTATAAAGTATGTATATTATAATAACACGAAATAAATGTTATTTTTCTCATTACAGATTCATAGTTTGATTACAAAGATTATAGTAAAAAAATCATTTCGTGAGAGCCGTGAATACTGCAAAGTTCTATCAAAGATCGATGATTATGGGCTATGTCTACATGACAATGTATAATACACATAAAATCGTTGTTAATTTTGGTTTGACGTCGTGCAAAGCTCTGCTCTGACACCTCTTATTTTCGCTCTTTTTATAGACAATTTGTGCTTTGAAATAAATTCAAACAACTTTGATAATGTAAAAATAATCAGAAATGTCGAGCCCACTATCTTCTAAAATTATTTTAATATTATTTCATGATGTAGTAACAATTCCCTAATGTTAGAAAATACCAAATCAGCAAATTTCTCATATTCCATCCACTACTCCGACACCGTTAAAGACATTATAACATGGTTTGAATTCGACATGATTTGTTTTCCTTTCATGAATTTGCACGATTGTTGCTGAGGAATGGTTAGTAGGTTTGAAATTTGCCGATATGAATCTGTTCAAAATATTACAGAAATTTCTTTGGAATTGAAGTGTGTTTTATTTGTGACCCACTCTTTCACTCAAGTCGTGTAATACATAACAAGAAATAGAATTTCATGCTGAACTCATATTTCGAAACTGCGTTGTCCTGTTTATAACCGTGTGAGAGTGGTGAAAGAAAAAGGAGTAATGAGCCGATTTGAATATGTGTCTATAACTTGCAAATAGTCACCTGATCTTTAATACAATTGAAAATCTGTTGGAAACCATTGACAAAAATATTGCAAGGTATAATATTAATAATTCCAAGTAATTATTTAAAATTATAACGGATGCATGGAGATCTATAAAGCACAAAATGCCATGACAAATACAATCTATTATAAATAATTATTAAAGTAGGTATTAAATATGTAACTTTATTTATTTTCTGTCTAATTTAAGTTTCTTTCATAAGTTGTTATTCTGGTTAATTTTTTAAAAATAAATATATTTTTATACAGTCGCTCTATTTTTTTGTTGCACCTCACATCTTTATTCAAATACGTAGTCGTGCCATAAATTCTGTCCCTGAGTATAAAACACGATAAAAATATATATAAAAATAAAATTAAGGGTGCCTTGAGCATTTGTTTTTTTCATCTGTCAACATATTGTAAATCATTAATTTCAAACCGATAGTTCATGCGTTCCTCCTTGGTTCATGCAGTAAACATGGAGTGGGGTATTAAAAAGAACCGTATAGCAGTGATTGCGCTATACAAGTGCAACAAAACACCAGTAGAGATTTTCAATTTGTTAAAACTTCTGAAAATTACGAAGAAGTTTGTTTATCGGACCATTGAACGTTACAACGATATGTTATTAATTGATGACAGACCAAGGAGCGGTTGGCCATGCACAACTAGGGATCCAGCAGCCGTCAAATCTGTTCGCGAGAGAATTTGGAGAAATCCACTCCGGAATCAGAAAATCATGAGTAGGAAAATGAAGTTCCCCGCCAGAACCATGTCACGTATTCTGAAAGATCTTAAACTTGGAACTTATCGTAAAAAGCACAGGACAGCGATTAACAGCGACCATACGTCACATAAGAGCCACGAGAGCTAAGATGTTACTCCAGCGACACGCAAACGGAAGTCATCGGCAAATTCTTTTTACGGATGAAAAATTTTTAACTGTAGAAGAAAAATTCAACCGCCAAAATGATTGAATGTATGCCCATAGCTCTCGGGAAGCTGCAGAGAAAATCCCGAAGGTAGAAAGGGGTCACCACCTAGCGTCAGTGATGGTTTGGTGGAGGGTGTCGTATGACGGCGTTATGAAGTTGCATTTCTGCGAAGAAGGGGTAAAAACGCGAGCAGGGAATTACCAGAGCGACATATTAGAGCAAGCTGTAAAGCCATTGAATGATTCCTTGTTCGCTGGTAAGCACTGGATTTTTCAGCAAGATTCAGCGCCCGCACACAAAGCGAAGTCGTCGCAACGCTGGTTAAGAGCTGAATTTACCGGAATTTATTGTCGTTGAAGATTGGCCCTCTGGAAGTCCAGACCTCAATCCTTTGGACTACCGCTTATGGTGTGTCAAAGAACGAGCCGGTCATTTTGAGTATTTTTTTTTAAATTAATAGTTATGTAACAATAAAATCACATTCATTTTTTATCAGATTTCTGTTTTATGTAGAATAAGCCTCCCTTGTATTAGGGACAGTATTTATGGAACTACGTAAAGCTAATCATATATGGCAGCGGTAACGTAAGCACTTTGACCATGTGAAATTTGAAAACAGTGGCCACCATGACACTGATAGCTTGTATTTGTTATGGTTTGGGTTTGATGGGAGCCACTTAAAATTGTATAATACATGGAAGTTAATAACGATAAAAAAAATTGCTTCCTTCGACGCTCTCATTTCGCAAGCGTGTTAATAATATTACATTATTTTTACCTTCCGTCACCTTTAGGTAAAGAAGGTGTTGTCTTTATTCAAAAAATTCGATGGTGAGTTTTTAATGATTAAGAACATTTTAGGGTCCCTAGAATACGATTTTACTATGATGTCTGTATGTGTGTGTGAGACGATAATTTCAGCCGCGATAATTGCAAAAAAAAAAAACGATTTTTACGTATTTCTCTTCCTTACATCCATGTGCAGACGTGATTAGATTTTGGTTATAATTCGTCAACCGAAAGTCTCCTCATTTGAAGAATTTTGCAGTTTTTCTTGAAAAAGCGCTGTTAAATTTTATTTTCTATACGATTTGATTGCATTTTATAATTCAAACTCAATGGGTATAGAGTTAAAAAAATTATAAAGAAATTAAATGTCATAAGCAGCAAGCTATGCTATAACCATGGAAACAGCTACTATATTAAGAAAATTCTGATTCAAAGATGTCAGTATCAAGTACAATTGACATAGTATGTTTGTATTATAATTTTACTGGAAATATATAAATTTTTGTTAGAAATTTTCACTTTCTGTATGGAATTTGTACAAAATACCTAGAACTGACGGAAGGCAATGTACTGGAAATATAGGATCTTTTAGAAGGAACTTTCTGTATGGAATTGGTGTAAAATACGTACAGGTGTCTGCCATAAACGAGCCACCATTGCAAACTTTCTTATTTGAAGATATAGGAAGACGGTTAAATGGACAAAGTTAGGCGATATTATATGAAAAATGTAACGGTGAAAAATGCAAAACAATTGAACATCATACGCGACTTATTCAACAAAATAACATTTTTTTAATAGAATGCTAAATTGAAAGTGATACCATTTAAAAGATTTTTTTATCTGAATATAAAAGTTCATTATCACTATGCCTTTAAAATTAAAAACAAAAGAGTTATTTCAATTTCAAATTTAAATATTATATTTCTTATTTAAATACAAATATGACATTTTTGCTATTGGGATATTTCATTATGTAGAGATGGCGTTGTGTACCACCAACGTTAAACTTTCAACAAGGGAGCACATTTGTGTAACTTCCATAAGCGTATCATTGCTGTTAAGAGTTTTTCTTTGATTCTTCTTGTATTTTGACTTTTCTCTCAGTGTTTATTATTATTTTAGGTAGAGTATATTGGCTTGTATCCTGTTTTATTAATTGTAGCGGAAGATTAATTACTATTTTTCATTTTAAATACTTTAGTTAGTAGTTGTTAGGTTATGATCACAGATTTGTTTTTTCTTAGGGAGAGCACATATTGGATAATAGTAGTTTAATTAATTGTAAATATTAGTTCTATTATCTATTTTCCATTATAAAAACTAGGTGCGTATGTAAAAACATATGAATGAAATAAAATTGCTCCCTTGTTTTTAGTTCCAAATTTTTCCACCTGGTTCGTATTCTTAATGAAATATCCCAATATATTCAAATAAGAAAGTTAGGAATGGTGGCCCGCTTATGACAGACATTCTGTACATAGAACTGACGGAAGATAATGTGCTGGCCACATCAGATTTTTTTTTATTTGTATTTGCCAATATCTTCCAAAAAATTTTTAAACATCTACCTATGGCGCGTGGCTCGTAATACGAGCACATTTTTCTAATAAAATCGCTTTTATGGAGCACACTCCTCATAAGAATACAATATGAACGTGCGCTCCGTAAAAGCGCTTTTGTTATGAAAATGTGCTCGTAGTGCGGGATAACATTATTATTATTAAAGACTGAGGCCTTAGGCATTTATTTTGACAGCACATTTTATTTCATTTTCCAGATAAACGATACTATAACTAACTCTAGTAACTTTTAGTTAGGGAGAAGCATCAGAAATTTTGCAAATATTGATGTATTGTATTGAACTTCTCATTCATATTATTATTTTTTTATAAAACACCAGCCCTGATATTTGAACAACTGTGATTCCAATGCGGCCACCTTTGTATGTGTATGTAATTAGGACGCAGAATAGAGATCGTTGCCTATTGTGCAGGGCAGATATTATTTCAATTCAAAGGATTTTTTAAAATGTTTTTTTTTTATTAGTACTGCGAAAAAACGTAGAATATCATATTAAGATAAAACAAATTCGACGTAGATTTTAATTCTAAACAACTTTTTCATTTACACTGTTAATCTAAAAATTCATAGAGCACGAACTGTCGCTAGTATTATAAAAAATACCATTATAGTATATTTGATTTTAAATTATTTTTTACAAATATATCTTTGTTTTTTTACAGTAACCACAAACTGGCCACATCCGCCACAATACATGTAAAATGTGTTTTTACATATTTAAATCGGCTCTTTCAGGCCCACCCAAATATTTTTTTGAACATAATTTTTACTTCCATTTATTACCTTCCGTCACCTTTTAGGTAAGGAAAATAGGTTTGTTTGTTCCGCTATGCTGTATTTTGCAATTTACTGCCTATCGGCGTGGTAATAATTTAAATGACTAAAAATTATTTTTCTGTTCGATCCGTTTCCGCCATATTATTTATTTTAGAAAATACTTCAGGTTCTATTATATTTATAAAGGATACTCAGTAAGTAGTTATTTATGTATCAAGGCACTGAAGTTCTATTTTTATTACGAATGTGGAATTTATTTGCCGGGGTTCTTATAGCCGAGGAAAATAAAGCATATGAGTAATAAAAAGGAACTTCAGTGCCGAGGTGCATATTAAGTTTTATTTGAAATCGAAAAATTGTAGAACCGACAGGAATATTTATTTTTATAGGTTATATATGTCAGTCTGACATTCAATATTGCTAATCTCCGACACTGAAGTTATTGTAGAGAACACTCAAAATTATATGTTTTATCTGAAACTTGTTCATCGGGGTTATTTAGTTCGTTCGTCTTGCACACATTTTACATAAAAATTTACTATTGTACATCATACACTTGCCCAAATTATCTTACATAATATATAATAATTATCATAAGGTTGGCAACACTACATTTGTATGAAATCGTCTTATAATGGATTACTTTAGTGCCAATTACTGAATTTTTAATGTCGATGTTTGCACAATTTAATGACTATTTCCAATAAAATATAGTATTCCATTCTCCACTATTTTAATTGTTTATTATTGTTATCAAATAAATTTACTTTATTATAAATTTCGTGGCAGTGTGCCTGGTCGCGAATCTGAGGACCCGGATTCGATCCCGACCGACGCCAAAAATTATTTCGAATATTAATGAACCCTATGGTGTGCTCTCCACGCTAGCAATGAGTGTCTGTGAGGTGACGCCTGGTAAGCACCCGCATGGTACAAATATTTCATCATTACCGACATCTGTGTACAAAGCAGATTGGGACACCCAGCAATGGGTAATATGCCGTGATGATATATTTATTTTTATATGACAATGACATTTATTTATTTATTTCAATTCTAACATTACATAGCATGTACTTATTGAAAAATATCAGTTTTTTTCCTAATAGTCATGGGTCACTGTAAAAATTATTACTACCAGCTACCTCGGCCTTTTACCGCAAGTTACTGGAAAAATGGAACGAACAGAATCTAGTAACTTTACAGTTAACCATTCACTGGATAGAACAGCAAATTACACCTCCGCGGTTTGCGGCAGATGCAGGGTAGCGGAACGAACAAACCTTTGTCTTTGGTCAAAAAAATCGATGGAGAGATTCTTATGAATAAGCACGTTTTAGGGTCCTCACAATACCATTTTACCATTTTTACAATTATATCTGATGTATGTATGTGTATATATGTGTGTGTGTGCGTATGTGCGTGCGTGTGTGCATGTGTGTGTTGATATTTTCAGGTTCGATAACTCCAATACTACAATTATAATTTTTGTATATATTTGAGTTTGCTTCCAAATGAAAAGCTGATTAGATTTTGGTTATTATAAAGAAATTACGTCTCATAAATCTTGCTATACACCACTATGGAAACAGAATCTGTTTTGTAAATATAATTGATGGGCAGATGTCAGAAAATTATGTTTGAGAAATAATTTTACTGGAAATATATTTATTGCAAGAAACATTCTATGCGGAATTTATACAAAATAGATATTTACAGAAAACAGACGACCATATTGTGCTGGCTACAACAGATTTTTTTAGCTGGATCATCTCCATAGCTTCAATTGCATCATCAGCAGTACATCGTTTTTTTTTGTTCACTTTAGTTACTTTATGAAATAATTATTTATGTCAAATACAAACGTATTTTCTGTAAGAGGTGCATACAATTTTGTAGGGTGAATTTGGCATTTATACTCTTCATACAAACCAAGGCTCATAATAGTTCAATCAGTTTACATTTCCTATAAACAAATTATAAAACCTACAAAAATGGTGAGATATTTCTATCCTCTACTTTAAAATATAGATTTTAAACTTACAGAAACTGTATATGTTATTTAAGTACTCCACCAATTAATAATGGGGGAAGGGGTTATATCGCCTTTATAAATATATCTTAATTTTATTACGCATTGTATTCACAAGCCCTGCACATTCTTCTGTTAGATTATTGTCCCATATGTATTGTGCCAAACCTTTTAAATGCCGGTCGAGCCAAGGGCGTAGCCAGGATTTTGACTAGGGGGGGGCAAGGGCGTAGCCAGGATTTTGACTAGGGGGGGGGGGGCAAAGCAACTGAGTCAAATAGTGAAACATTTATTTATTAGAAATCACTTTTTATTATATTAGATCATACAATAAGATTATTTAAAAATAAGCCTACGTGGGTCCTGGCAAAATTTTCTTAATATTTCCCCTTCATATTGCTTATTTTTTTCCCACACTCTTTTCCTATGCACACTAAGCATGCAGAGTCCAACAAGGCGATCTTCGGTCATTGTTGACCGCAACCAGGTTTTCACCCTTCGCAGTGTACTAAAAGACCTTTCAATCGTACATGTAGTACATGGCTGCGCAAGTGAAATTAGCAGTGCTCGTTTCGTTGCTGGGTAAAAATTTTCTGTTTCTTTCACCAATGCTGCTATTTCCATCTCTTTCAGTTCCTCTTTTGCAATGTTTTTACTTTTCCATAAGTTATACCATAATTCGGCTTCAGCGGAAAAACTGTATAAATTATAATAATTGCAAAAACTTTCTGATTTTTTTATAAAATCTTGAACTGTCATGTCCAGCATAATGTAAGTGTGAAGAATTAATAATGAGAATGCAGGTAAGTTCTCATCGGAAAATCGCTGCTCTAATGACATTATTAGTGAATCAATGTAAGGAATAATCAAGGATCTTTTCCAGTATTCGCAAGGAGTTTGCGCTGGAGGATTCGAACGATGCTGTTGCCGTTTTACGATCCGCGGCATTTTAAAGTCTGTTCCAAGATTTTCAGCGATTGTTTTGGCCTCAGTTGCAATCTCTTGGCTAACGATTTCCGTAGTTTCACGGTGACTTTTAATTAAAACTATTATTCTTTTAATGTGATTTGCACATTGAAGCATGTCAATACTTTTTGATTGTAAAAGATTTGCCACAGGTTGCAAGATTGCGGAATATTTTGCAATAAGTACGATACTGACAATAAATTCCGAATTTGTAGCAGCACAATGCAGCTGAAAAGCAGCTATTATCATACGTCTTTTGGTCCACAGTTTTTAGTCTATATTTGAAGTAAACGAAAGAATTTTGTGGAAAATTTCTTGAAAATGTAAGCTGGCTAACTATTATGAACCTGGGCTCGTATATATTTGAATAAAATGTGTTCGTTTGCTTTAAAAAATGAGTAAATTTATTTATTTACATTCCTGACATTCCTTTGCTCCACAATTAAATCAATTTAACAGAAAGTTGCTACATAATATGACACAAATCCCCTATTTGTAAGACATTTTATAAATAAAATTAATAAATTATAAGCTAATATTGTTTAAAAAATTCATTAGGCAGTATTCTTACACAAATTTTTGTGATACCTGTTGTAATCACCTTATCAAATAGTGGCTAACTCGTTGTAAAAGAAATAAACATTCACCAAACATATGTTATTAATTTGGAATATAATATTTATTAATTTATTTTTTAGTATGTTCTCTTATTTACTAGCGTAGCTGTCACTTTTGACAGTTGCTGTGGGCAGTTGAATGGATTGAATGCAGACGTATGTCCACTTACTTTCTTTTGACCAAATTAAAGTTCACTAGATTATCGACAATGCATATGTTGCACCACCATTGAACACGCGTTAAACTAGCTTTCATAGTGACATCTAGTGACAGGTAGCCTAAACTTTTTCATTCGGTTTTTGAATATTCGGGTTTTGAATATTCGGGTGTTGAATAATTCTGTGCATGAATATTCTGGTTTTGAATATTCGGGATTTGAATAATTCTGTGCATGAATATTCTGGTTTTGAATATTCGGGCGTTGAGTATGCACCCCAGTAGAATGAGTGGTATTGTTGAAAACAAATGTTAAATTTATAACATATTAACATTTAATATGATTTTACAGTAGTATATGTACACACTAAAAGCAGTTATTAAGATAAATTACGTTTATAACCTTATTTTATATTCAAAACAAAATAATCTGGTTTGATTAAAGGTAAATATTACGAAAATGATTAAATGTTTCAGGTCAGTTTTCTTTGTTGGATATAATTGTTTAAATGCCATTATACACGAAAAAAAATATGTTGGAAATTGCACGAAACATTGGGATATGGATGTGTACAGTGGAATCTTATTGGATATCTTCATCTATTTCAAAAGTACAGAAGAACGTGTGTTGAAAAGCTAGTATGGCAATTCTTTATCTTCTCTTCTTCTTTATCTTACCAAATGTTAGTTTTATACCTTTAGTGATAATCCGAAAGTCTATACAGAAGATGAATACTGGATTTAACAGCTAAAACTTATGCATACCTATATTAACTCAACACAACTATGTATTTAAAACAATAATACGACTATAAATAAAGTGTTATTTCTATATTTGTTATATAATGTAAAAGGAGGGAGTAGCAGCAAAAACATAGATATTTCAAAATATGGTAAGCTAATTATTTATCTTTAGAATGAATCCAGAACCCACAAACTGAAAAAAGGCAAAAGTCCTTAAAAAAGAACATATAGAGCATTTTATGAAGGAGGCACTCAATGAAGAATAGTTGATGAAAGTAATAGCTCTCTATTATTGTGTGATTTGGTACTTATTTTGAATCTTTATAGGTTACACTAATAATGGAAGTGGCTGGCCGATGTAACGAGTTGACGAACCTAAACATTGACCACTGAGGATTTTATATAGATCATATCTGTATGTTTCTATACCAGATGCGGAGATAAATGTTTCTCGCAGTTTCATTATTATTATGGAAGAAGGATTCTCTGTAAAGTTGTTAATATCTGCAGGAAGTACATGTTTTTATGCTCTATCACCACGGGAGATTGGAATTCACATTGTCGAGAATACCGATGAAGATTGCTTCTTTTTTAAATTACCGGATGTAGAGTCCTACACTGGTCACAGTATAAAACGTTCTTTGGCAATTTTATTGGAAAATGCGGGTGATAATATAAAGTCCATCAAACGCTACGGTGGATGGGATGGAAATCGTCCACTTTCACGGAAGGCTATATTGATGAATCCGTATTAAATAAAATGAATGTTGCAAAGAGTATCCAAAGAAGAGTTTTTAGAATAAAGAAGAATCCACTTTTGCGTTTGTTGATAATCCATCTCAAAGTATTTTTTGCGTGAATCTTAATAAACCGAAGAATGTTGCAACATAAGTGTAATAAAATTGGCAAAGTTGAATTTGATGAAGTGAATAAGATTATGGGATGTATTTTATATTATATCATGTTAATTTCAACATCCTGCTTAGTTTTTTTACCAGTAACTCTAGAAGACAGATTATAAAATTAAAATGATAGGTAATAAATTACGTTCTTTTGCTTATAAGTTTTAATAGGCTGTTATAATTAGAATTAGCATATAGTCCATTCGCTGAGACGAGAGAATGTGGAACCAATTCTTGAACAGAGACAAATTCTATTGATCAAAAGAGGATAATTTTGGAGCCGAACCAATAAAATGACTTGTTTCTGTTTAAGAATTAGTTCTACATTCTCTCGTCTCGGCGAATGGGGTATAGTAGGATACAGAATACACCCAAATGTCTATTAATAATATCAATGTTAATGTAAATATTGATGTGATTTAATAAATTCATGCAAAATTTTATTTATTTGAATTTCCCTGACAGAATGGAGTACATGTTAGTTCAGTTTTCTCTGAGCATTGTTTACTATTTTGGCAAGTTATGCTCTGTTCCATTTAACGCATTCAACAGATGGCGTTCGCATCAGCGCCAGTTTTAAGTAGTTGAAATTACATTGGGTAAACTTGTCTCTCAGCCAATCAGAGAAGTCAAAACTATACCCTATTCTCTGCAATGCTGAATGCGTAAGATGGAACAAGGTATAGTAAATGTGCAAATGTTAGGTTCGCTAACCTTGTTTTATATATGTGCTATAATGTAGTTATTATTGAAGAAAGAAATATAAAGAGGGAAAATGACAGATCAATATAACAATATATATCGGCTGAACATACGAAACCGTGACATAAGCGTAAAGACATTTTTTTCAAATATCTGTCCCGTAAAACTTTATGGATTAGTTTATACATAGATATTTAGAGCAGGGACACAGACCAAAAAAAAATCTGTTGTGGCCAGCACAATACCTTCCGTCAATCCTGTGTATAATGTATAAATTCCATACATAATTTTTCTTGCAAAAGATTCAAAATTTTCAGTAAAATTATTTCATAAACAAACTATTCAAATTGCACTTGACACTGACATCTTCTTCCTCTTTCGCTTTTCCCATTTGTTAGGGGTCGCTATTTTTGCGTGTCGTTCTCATTCAGTTCTTTTTCTCTCAAGTCTTCCGCAATACAGTCCTTCCATCTTATCTTTGGTCTTCCTCTGCTTCTTCAACCTCCCATTACTAAACTACTTATTCTTGTTCAAATATAATTCTTCATTTCTCCTTATGACATGTTCAAACCAATGTAATCGTCTTTCTTGTATCTTTCTAGAAAATTGTAACACTAGAGTTATTTTATTACCGTATCTTTCCGTGTGTTCCCCAACATCTACTTCAACATCCTCATCTCTGCCACATTAATTTACTTTTTACTCATACTGACATCTGTCAATTTGAATTATATGAATATAATAGTAGTTTCCATGTTTAGCATAGCTGGCTGAATTTTAAAATTTACTTTCTTTAAAATTCTTTAACTCTGTATCTATTTAATATGAAGTATAAAATGTAATCAAATCGTATAGAGAATAATATATTCTTTAAGTTATAATAATATTAAATGTCAATAAATCAAATTTAACTGTTAAATCTTCAAATGAGGCTACTTCCGGTTCACCAATTATAACCAAAATCTAATCACTTGTTCTTCTGGATGTAAACTTGAGGAATACGAAAAAAATATAATTTTTGGAATCGTGGTATTGAAGTTATGGGATCCGGAACTTTTGTCACACATACATACAGACATCATCATAAAAATGGTAAAATCGTATTATAGGGACCCTAAAACATGCTTATTCAGTAAAAACTGATCATTGAATTTTTTGACCAAAGACAATACCTTCCTTACCTAAAGGTGACGGAAGGTAAAAGACACTCTGAGCAGGGGTCACCATCCTTTTTGAGAAGCGGACCGCATACGAAATTTTAAAAATATATATATATATGGCGGGCCAGATATTAATTCTTATTGGAAACCCTATTATTGGATTATAAATGTAAAGAAACTCAAATTATACTTACATTTCTTTCGGATAATATGTATGTATATGTAGTAGTACCTACAAATTTAAAAAAATAGTTTAAAGATTTTAAATACGATACGTAAAAAGTTTTTGAGATGGAAGATCAGTAATTCGCGCTCGATATCTTCGATGTTTCATCTTTAATGCAAACAAAAATGAAAAAAAAAATCACTTGTTAATTGTCAATTATCAAATAAAATCTACAGAATTAAGTGATGTTTAACCATGTTTTGTTATAATATTTAATATTCAGGTCTTGTACATTTTTACAGATATTTTTTTTATATTATTGACAGTAAAAACGGTCGGTTCTCAAGCGACATATACTATTTTCTTACGTGAAATGAAGTATAATAGGTACCAAAAATTAATATTATAATCTGAGTGAAATTATTCAATAATGCATAAATTTGAATCAAATTTTCGTTGATGACAACTTCGAACAAATTTTGAAAAAAACTGAAATATTTCTGAATTATTTTTAAAATCATTACATCGGCCGGCAAACATAGTCTTCAATTTTATCACAGCACGGAAAATGACAAAAATTCTTTTCAACACATTGGCTGGTAGCATGAAAAACTGATGGGGTGATTAGCGAGCAGTTGACTCGCAGTGTTTTATCTCTGTCAATCGTTCATGGATCATTTTGGAGAAAAATACTTCAAGTAAAAGATGCGTACAATTATTTTTTCTGTTACTGTTATTTGAAATATTATTCTCTAAAACAGCGGTTCAGAAATTTTTACGATTATGGAACTCTTAAGAAACCGTCTGCGTTTAGCGGAACCCTAACTCCATCCTACATTTTTATTGGCCATTGTGAACCCAAAATTAGAAATGTAAACGATATATTGGCGATATTGTTTTCTAGTCGATAAATCGGAATTGACGATATTTGTTTGCCGATCCACCAATACATTTCGAATATGCGCGTTCGACCAACCAACCATTCAGTACCTGACCCCTGATTTCCACAAATAAGTCGAGAGATATATAAAAGCCCCTAATATTAGAAGAGAAGCGGATCCGTTGGTTTTCTGGCGCGATGCAGTCCTTTACCAAAATTTTAAAAAAGCGGCGCTAAAGTACTACAGTTTTCAGATGAGTTCTATGGAATTCGAGTGGCTCTTTTCAGCAGCAGGTCTCGTTCAGGCAAAATCATTCGTATGCTAGCAAAATGTAAGCAAAATTATGTTTCTTTGTCCAAAGTAATTTTGGTTTCGCAAAAAAATTATAGGCATTAAGCTTCTATTTTAATTTAAAGATGTAGTAAAAATGGATTTAGTATGCGATTATTAAAAAAAATAACGTCAAGTAAAGGGTCAAATCAAATAATGAGTTAAAAACAGATATCTGGTAATTAAGCTACGCTCAGTTCTTGAAATAACGCACATTTACACCCGGTTCCATAATATCACATAAAAGTCGTCTTTTTCTAAAGCTTACTTTTTCGAAAAGTCGACTTTGAAAGTCGACTTTAATTGCTTCTGTTCCATAATAGTTTGTAAAGAGTCTGCTAGATAAAGTGTCCTTTAATCAATTATTTATTGGTTGTAAAAACTGAAACAGCGTCATTTGTGTCAAAATTTAACTTTGACAACGTTCTTTCATTAAAAATGGAAATTCGCGGGAAGAAGCGCAAATGCGGATCTCTAAGTTCCGAAGATCGATTGAGATTATTACAATTGATAGAAAAGGAGAAATATATAATAGAAAATAAAATTACAAATAAAGTGGCAAATGAAGAAAAAGTAAGTGCATCAATTTTATGTTAACGCATCAAATTCAATGCATCACGGTTTGTAGGGTGAAGCTTGGAGGCGTGTTGCCACATCATTTAATGCTGGAGCTGTTCAGCATAGAAATGTCGAGCAGTTAAAAACGAAATACGACAATTTAAAAACTAAGGCTCGAAAGATTGTCGCTGAGAAGAAACAATATTTAAAGGGAACAGGGGGTGGTCCGGATTTAAGTTATATTTTCGATCCAATTATAGAGACAATTTTACGGATTATTAATATGAAAACGGTAGTGGGACTTAACGCAATAAATGATTGCGACAGTTTAGATTTAGAAAATATGCCGGTGGTAATCGTTACGCCAGAAAACATCAGAAATAGGAACTTCACATAATTTACAGGCAAGTATTTTTGTATACATTTTTTTCTATTTTTTGATTTTTTTTTTTTTTTTAGAATCTATTCGAGTGGATGTGGACAATCAAATATTGCAGAAACAGCAGAGATTGAACAATCTTGTTCGGCTAAACCCCGCTATTCTGATTTTGTAATACCGTCAAAGATCTGTTAATATTTATGATCTTTATAATTTAGTTTTTATTTCTAGCAACAAAGCACTCAGCCCACATTAACTGAAACTATGCCAGGGAGCACCAGCCAATTGGAATCGACTGGAACCAGTTTCGCTGTAACTAATGTATGTACCATTTCAATCATTATAAATATATGCAACTAAATTCATGTTTCTGTTACAGAGGGTTACATCATCGAATAAGTGGAGTAGTTACACTTCCCCGAAGCTGAAGCAGCCAGTATCAAATAAATTGAGGCCCACTATCCTTAACCCGGTAATAATGGCACAGGGGTCCTGTTCACCACTCTAGGACAATAGAATTGCTCGCTAACCCGTAGGGATGTTTGCAGTTACCCTTAATCGTCAGAATTATATTCTTCGTGGATGAAATAATTTATTATTAAAAATTGTTTATTTGTAACACTCTGAAATTTGTTTATAAATAAAGCTAGGGTCCCTGTTAACCACCCCAACACAATAGAATTGCTCGCTAACCCGTAGGGGTGTTGTCAGATACCCTTAATCGTCAGAATTATATCTTTCGCGGATGAAATAATTTATTATTAAAAATTGTTTATTTGTAACACTGAAATTTGTTTAGAAATGAAGCTAGGGGTGCTGTTCACCACCCTAGGACAATAGAATTGCTCGCTAACCCGTAGGGGTGTTGTCAGTTACCCTTAATCGTCAGAATTATATATTTCGCGGATGAAATAATTTATTATTAAAAATTGTTTATTTGCAACACTTTGAAATTTGTTTAGAAATGAAGCCAGGGGTCCTGTTCACCACTCCAGCACAATAGAATTGCTGGCTAACCCGTAGGGGTTTGTGAGTTACCCTAAATCGTCAGAATTATATTCTTCACGGATGTAATAATTTATTATTAACAATTGTTTATTTGTAACACTTTGAAAATTGTTTAGAAATGAAGCCAGGGGTCCTGTTCACCACCCCAGCACAATAGAATTGCTGGCTAACCCGTAGGGGTTTGACAGTTACCCTTAATCGTCAGAATTATATTCTTCACGGATGTAATAATTTATTATTAACAATTGTTTATTTGTAACACTCTGAAATTTGTTTAGAAATGAAGCTAGGGGTCCTGTTCACCACCCCAACACAATAGAATTGCTCGCTAACCCGTAGGGGTGTTGTCAGTTACCCTTAGTCGTCAGAATTATATTCTTCGCGGATGAAATCATTTATTATTAAAAATTGTTTATTTGTAACACTTTGAAATTTGTTTAGAAATGAAGCCAGGGGTCCTGTTCACCACCCCAGCACAATAGAATTGCTGGCTAACCCGTAGGGTTGTTGTCAGTTACCCTTAATCGTCAGAATTATATTCTTCGCGAATGAAATAATTTATTATTAAAAACTGTTTATTTATAATACTTCAGAATATATTTAATAAGGAAGCTAGGGGTCCTGTTAACTACCCCAATACAATAAAATCACTGGCCAACCCGTAGGGTTGTTGTATTTCTCTATTATATTTATAAGTAGATGGAGGATATATTATTAAACTATTTAATAGTTTATTAAAATATTTAGTTAATATATGTATGCAGCTATCTAATTTGGCCCCATACATGATAAATTTGGGCACATAATCTTTTATATTGATGATTATGCGCATTTTTATATTGCCGACGGTTTAACGTAACGGTAGACATACACTGCCGCGTCGCTGGGCGACGCGTCGTTATCTTCACTCCCATCAAATATATCTATAATGTTATCATAATTTAAGTGTTGTGTAATATCATTTTCTATACACATTATTGATAAGTTTTGCAAATTAGACTGCCCAAGATTATTTCTTGAATAATTCTTAATTCTTTTTAAAACGGAAAAAGATCTTTCCCCCGTTGCATTGCATATCGGTAAAGTTAAAAAAACTTTTAAAACTGTCTCAACATTTGGAAAAGTTGATTGCAAACCGTCTTTTATTATTTTATACATTTTAAAAGGGCACGTGATTTTTTCTTCTTTAATATATTTTAAAAACTGATGCACTTCATCATTGAAGTAACATACATCAATATAAGAATATTTGAAAATTATTTAATACTGCCTTGTATATAACAGTTCTATTAGAAATTTCTGTTACAAGTTTGTCGCAAATTACATTATGAGTCTCTACCACAAATAATTCTCGTCCTACCAGAAGAATATCATTTGTACATAATTCACCGAATTGTAATTTTCTTTTCTTTATTCGTTTTTCTTTATAAATTATGTTCTCAGTTAATAAATTTGCTTGCTGTTCAATGCTTTCGAAATCATTTCTAACCTCCATTATAAATTGAAACAAAGAATTTAAAAGATTCACTCCTTGCAATAAATTTGTCTGAATTTGTTGTAGCGAATGACTTGTACTGTTCATTCTTTGCAATAATTTATCCCATAAGAAAGTTAATAATGCAATTTCGTACTCATCTAAATAATTAGATAGTTTCTTAGCTTCTAATTTCGTAATTGGTTTTTGATTTTCATTTTCACTAATTTGAATAAGAACAGATTTAATATTTTTATAGTTTAATCGCAAAGCTGAAACTGCCTCAGCCAATATTTTTGTTCAACATTAATTTGTTGCATTAATTGAGAATCAACGCGTCCAATAATTGGTAATCTTTTTTTTTGCAAAGTTAACATTGATGAAAAATGTTCTTTACAAGATTCATGTTCTTTTAAGGCGAGATTAAGATTTTTCCAGTCATTGTAACCAGTTATAAATTTAATATTAGAACGCATAAAAAGTTTACAAACTAGTAAATGCATTTACTAGTTGCCGAAAAAATTAACCATTCGCGAAATTCTTTACGTCTTTAAAGACGTTATATCTCCGATATAACGATTTATTAATTAAGTAATAATTTACCATTTTGTCTGATATATTTAGAGGCCATAATGCGATGTCTATTGGAAAATCTGAGTCCTGCTTTGGTTTAATTTCGCCAATCCCATGTTGTTCTTGTTGATATTCATTTTCGATACTTTCTATTTTTTCGTGTTCTTCTGCCCGTTCTTCTGTCGCGTCTGTATGTTCTTGTTCTTTCGTTTCTTTTCCATCGCATTCAGCAAATTCGTTGCGGTAGATATCATCTTTTTCGTTATCTTCTATCTTCATCGTGTCCTTATCTTTAGTATTATTGGATGTTGCCAGAAATGTTTTCATATAATTTTTTTGATTGAGAGCTATTTGTTCTTTCTCTTCTTTTTTTGTCGTTTTTCGGCTCCAGACATGTATGTTTGCTTCATGGCTAAAATATTAAAAGAGAATCAATATACATATATTTATAATTTTGTAGTAATCAAAGAGCATATTGTTGTACTGTAGGTATTGATGATAACTTACCTATTTGATATGGTGATTTTCACTCCTTTAAAAAGATAAAAGATAGCTGACACAAACAAAATTATTATATCTGGTTAATTCTATGTAATAATGGATTCATTCTGGAAGGTTCTATAATCGATTTTTGCTAGGAGCTCTATCGAAAAGGACCGGAAATTGCCGAACTAGTAAGCTTCTGGGTGTTAGTAAAGTTCGCGTCACGTTGATTGCAGGGGTTGAGAAACTTGAAACTATAGGGTACCTATATACTCAGGGTATGGCCATGACGGGCTCGCGTTTCGTCCGCCATTAGAGGGCCACTGTCATATTCGTTGTTGTTGCGCAAATTATTATGTATTTTCGTGGCTACTTGCTTTATTTTAATGCAAAACACATTTAAATATACTTCTAATATTTATTTAAAGTGTAAGTAATACTTTTATTTTATTTATTTGTATATTTTCTTGAGATACTGAGTACGATGACTGGCAATATGGAAAACACATAAAAATGACCAATATTAAGCACAAACATTTAATTTTTTAAAAGGTAAGTTTAAAATATATACTTATTATGTAAATAATAACCACAGTTATTAAATTTGATGTGATAATAACAACCTATATCATATGCTATACATAACCTCCAAATCTGTGTCATAATAATAATTGTGTATCTCTTAAATAAATGAATTTTTATTACCTTTATAGATTCATAGTGTGATTATTTAATATTCCTGTATAATATAATATCACATTTCTTACAAATAAATAGGGAAATGAATTATCAATATGTTTGACATTGGCTCGCTTATGGCGGCGATATTGCCTCATGGCCATACCCTGTATATAAAGGTACCCTAGAAACTACGACCTGTTACACCCTCTATGTGCGCCACGAGAAGACATTTGAAAATATGTTCTGTCGGTCAGTCAACAAATACTAAATTAAATTTATAATTTATTATATACATCTATGTTTTCTTTTATCGTTTCGCGGCCCCCTGGCGCACGGGGCCCCAGGCGGCCGCCTCCACCGCCTGTGCGTAAATCCGCCACTGTCGAAGTAGCTTGTGACTGGGGAGAGTTTACAATAAGATTGTTTCCAGTATTTAAATTGGTTGGTGTATTAGAAAATACTGAGTGCGGACCTGTATTTTTATTGTTGGAAGTTAATTGTAATGAAGGTTGCGATTGAGACGGGCCGGGCATAGGAGCGTTGTGCGTACGAGTCGGTACACTAAGGGTATATTCCAAAAATAAAATATAAAAACCGAAACCACGGTTCTGGTAACGGACTGGTTGCAGTCACGTGACTATTTTTAATGAAACACTTCGGTTTCATTCGGTTCTCAAAATTATAATTATAACATAACCTCTAAACCTAGATCATATGATAGTAGCGGCAACCGACAACTCTAAAATATTTCGGACAATGAACACAGTTATTGCCGTCTATAAAAAGCAAGTTAAAAATCATTAATTTTGCGAAATAACTATTATATTATTGAATTATTGTTTGTTTTTGTTAGGGAAGAGATCTAGAATAGAAGAATATGTTGAAATAATTACAGTGACGAGGTAGGTATTTCGATCACATTTCCGGATGAATAGAAACACTATTTTTTATTAAATTTCAATGGAGGCAATTTAACATCTCCCGTTTTCTTAAGAGGTCGCCCAAAAAAAGAAGCCGAATTGCAGCTTCTACTTGCAATTTGGTATTTAATACAAAAATAATATAAATTCTGTATATTGTATACATATAAAATGTATGTAAAATAAAAATATATTCTTTATATAACGAAAATCAAGTTCCTTAATAAACTAACAATTGCATTAATGTGTACAAACACAAAAAAGACTACCACGTGTGACAGAAGTTTTGGGTAAATACGTAAATATAACTCAACATTTATTTATGTTTTAGAAAAGGATAGATATACGTAACCGAGCTAAAAGAATGGTAAGCTGGTTGCAACTGTTAGAGTTTATTTTGTATATGTAATCTAAAACTTGTATTGGAGCACAGATGGCAGTAGTGTGTATATGGCATTAGGGTACCTTTATATACAGGGTATGGCCATGGGGCAAGATCGCCGCCATAAGCGAGCCAATGTCAAACATATTGATAATTCATTTCAATATTTATTTGTAAGAAATGTGATATTATATTGTACAGGAATATTACATAATCACACTATGAATCTATGAAGGTAATAAAAATTCATTTATTTAAGAGATACACAATTATTATTATGACATAGATTTAGAGGTTATGTATAGCATATGATATAGGTTGTTATTATCACATCAAATTTAATAACTGTGGTTATTATTTACATAATAAGTATATATTTTAAACTTACCTTTTAAAAAATTAAATGTTTGTGCTTAATATTGGTCATTTTTATGTGTTTTCAATATTGCCAGTCATCGTTGTCAGTATCTCAAGAAAATACACAAATAAATAAAATAAAAGTATTACTTACACTATAAATAAATATTAGAAGTATATTTAAATGTGTTTTGCATTAAAATAAAACAAGTAGCCACGAAAATACATAATAATTTGCGCAACAACAACGAATATGACAGTGGCCCTCTAATGGCGGACGAAACGCGAGCACGTCATGGCCATACCCTGAGTATATAGGTACCCTATATGACCAGAGTGATTCTAGCGGCCAATTCTAGCGGCCACTTCTGTAACACAACCTATTGTGAACAAACATTATACAATGCATTACCATGACCTAACAGATATACCAGTGGTAATTATTATAGAAATTAAGGAATAAATGACAATAAAGTATATATTAAACGAAAGAATAAATAAAAATAATACATATAAAATTATCAGACGCAGGTAATTTATTAAATTTGATGATACTAACCACATAAACTTTATAGGTTATGGCAGTATATAATCAACAAATGTATTTATTCCCTAAATATCTTGAGAGTGCCGCATCGAAATTATTATAAATAAATAGTATGTATTATAACAAATATACTCATATATATTTTGTAATAGAACCACCCGTAGGGAATTTGTAAAAAAATAATAAAGTTTACGTTATCTATCCTATGTGCATATTTTTTTAGATATCTCCTACATAATGCCGCGTGCCGCCTTGAAATAAATATAAATAAATAGTATGCATTATAACAAATTATATAATATATATTTTAATATAGCATCACCCCGTAGGAGGGTGTGAAAAAAAATTCATAAAGAAAGTGTGACCCGTCCTTCATTTTTATGTAATCTTAGATATCTCCTTTATAAGTTCGCGTGCCGCCTTGAAATTACTATAAATAAATAACATATATCATAACAGCTTATTTAATATACATTTCAATATGGCACCACCCGTAGAGGGGTGTGAAAAAAATCATAAAGATTTTACGGGTCGACTTATATTTTTCGTATATTCTTAGATAACTCCTATATAAGTTCGCGTGCCGCCATGAAATTATTATAAATAAATAATATATATTATAACAACTTATTTAATATACATTTCAATATGGCGCCACCCGTAGAGGGGTGTGAAAAAAAATCATAAAGGTTTTACGAGTCGACTTATATTTTTCGTATATTCTTAGATATCTCCTATATAAGACCGCGTGCCGCTATGAACTTGTTATAAATAAATAATATATATTATAACAACTTATTTAATATACATTTCAATATGGCGCCACCCGTAGAGGGGTGTGAAAAAAAATCATAAAGATTTTACGAGTTGACTTATATTTTTCGTATATTCTTAGATATCTCCTATATAAGTTTGCATGCCGCCATGAACTTATTATAAATAAATAATATATATTATAACAACTTATTTAATATACATCTCAATATGGCGCCACCCGTAGAGGGGTGTGAAAAAAAATCATAAATATTTTACGAGTCGACTTATATTTTCGTATATTCTTAGATATCTCCTATATAAGACCGCGTGCCGCTATGAACTTGTTATAAATAAATAATATATATTATAACAACTTATTTAATATAATTTTAATATGGCGCCACCCGTAGAGGGGTGTGAAAAAAAATCATAAAGATTTTACGAGTTGACTTATATTTTTCGTATATTCTTAGATATCTCCTATATAAGTTTGCATGCCGCCATGAACTTATTATAAATAAATAATATATATATTATAACAACTTATTTAATATACATTTCAATATGGCGCCACCCGTAGAGGGGTGTGAAAAAAAATCATAAATATTTTACGAGTCGACTTATATTTTCGTATATTCTTAGATATCTCCTATATAAGACCGCGTGCCGCTATGAACTTGTTATAAATAAATAATATATATTATAACAACTTATTTAATATACATTTCAATATGGCGCCACCCGTAGAGGGGTGTGAAAAAAAATCATAAAGATTTTACGAGTTGATTTATATTTTAGTATATTCTTAGATATCTCCTATATAAGTTCGCGTGCCGCCATGAACTTATTATAAATAAATAATATATATTATAACAACTTATTTAATATAATTTTAATATGGCGCCACCCTTAGAGGGGTGTGAAAAAAAATCATAATGATTTTACGAGTCGACTTATATTTTCGTATATTCTTAGATAGCTCCTATATCTGTTCGCGTGCCACCATGAACTTATTATAAATAAATAATATATATTATAACAACTTATTTAATATACATTTCAATATGGCGCCATCCGTAGAGGGGTGTGAAAAAAAATCATAAAGATTTTACGAGTCGACTTATATTTTTCGTATATTCTTAGATATCTCCTATATAAGTTCGCGTGCCGCCATGAACTTATTATAAACAAATAATATATATTATAACAACTTATTTAATATAATTTCAATATGGCGCCACCCGTAGAGGGGTGTGAAAAAAATCATAAAAATTTTACGAGTCGACTTATATTTTCGTATATTCTTAGATATCTTTTATAAAGTCCGCGTGCCGCCATGAAATTATTATAAATAAATAGTACATATTATAACAACTTATTTAATATACATTTCAATATGGCGCCACCCGTAGGAGGGTGTGAAAAAAAAATCATAAATGTTGTATGG
>OX596283.1:30660640-30834737 GCA_951394225.1 Harpalus rufipes
TATGCACCCGTTTTCTTTTAGCTCATCACAGCAGAACTTATTTTACTTTAATTTGGTTTGTACAATAATATACTTTGATTTTTATTTATTGACTTATAATAAGGTAAAATTTACAATAATTTATTTAACTAACCTATATATTATTTTATGTAGTCAGAAATATCGTTAGTGTTAAATAAAAATCATTAATATGAAACTATAGTGAATTTTTATAAAACCGGACCTGAGTTTCACTAAATACATGTTTATAAACAAAAGAGTTACTATATGATTATTTCATTAACATTTGTGTCAACTTGGTGCGTTTCACAATCCCCGGTTAGAATTTTAACTGTAAGTTAAATAAACAATATTGAATCGGATTATTGACAGCAATGATCAATTTGTCATTTGACGGTTCATTTCGTTTCAACTGTTTTTTTAACTGGCAGTTAAAATTTTAACCAGAGATTGTTTGTCCCATATTGCATTTTAGGAAAAGAAGAGCAGCTGTGGAAAAAATGGATAGGATTTTCAGTCTGTTCTTGCCAGTATAATACATTTCGTCAATTCCATTTTATTTTACATTAATATCGTATATATGCATAATATTAATAACACAAATAAATTTTAAACAACTCAGTTTTATTACAATATGAACTATTTTGATTTGTAATCCACGTACACATAATTTAGTACATGATAAGGTAACATACAATATTCGGTACATTGTTGTTCTTTTAATATACTAGTATAAGTAATTTGTTTATTTATTTTCATAAAAAAGTAAATCATTTATTATTATACAGGGAGATGTAAAGATTGGACAATCGTATAATGTGTCTGTATTACTGCTTATGGTAGGTACATGTTTCATAAACCAGCTATAATTATCAAATAATTAATATATTTATTTTATTTTAAAGGTGATTTTATTTTTCTCATACATTTCATTTTATCTTCATAAATGTTTCACATTTAGCCCTTCCATGGCCTTTCTATAATTATATTATAAAATGTTTATTGTTTTTATATACCTTCAATTAAATAGTTTTAATATTAGATTAATATTATTAACGAAGAAATATGTGCTAAATTTATATCAAAAATATGCACACATAATTTGTGAATAGATAAATTTATTTGGCATATATATAATATGTATTTGATCATTTTTAAATATTGTAACCCCAAATATATTAACATTTTCATTTGTTTGTAATTCAAATATAATTATAAAATCAAATATTACTAAACAGTACCGGAATGAAGCGGTAGTGAACAAACCAGAAATGAATACATCAATGCTCAACCGACTTCATAGTGGTAGAGATTTGCACAAGTCGAGAATTGTATAAGACAGTATAATTTTTTCCGAGATTTGAATATTCGAAAAACGCATAAGTCGTTATTTGAATAAGGCGATGTTAATTTTTTTGATTTTTATCCAATACGATGTTTTATAAATTGATATGTGAATAAAGTGATATTTGAATTTTCGTACCCTCTGACCCTACCCGCTATTAGTCTAGTATTACAATTCTCAAACAGTTTTTATTTGAATATAAATGTCTAGCATTAAACTTAATAATTTAAATACACTTGCAATTGTAAAACATGCAGACTTGCACAGTGTTATAATATTTACTTATATCTTTCAAGAACATTTATGTCCACGAAGAAAACAGTCACATTTATATTTTCAAACTTCGGAGGACCATAACTTGCTTATATTTCACAATAGATGATTCTGCATACAGGATGTTAAAAAACAAGTGTAACACATTTATAGGACGTAGAGAAAAAGTCAAAATAAGCCGAAAAGTTTTATACAATTTGTGTCCAAAAAGGAACTATTTCGAAAATGTGGCAAGTCATTATTTTTTGTAAAATTTCGAATAATTGTTGCGTGGGTACGGACAGCCAAGTGTCAAAGATGACATTTATGACATCTAATTATGCCATCTTTGACACTTGGCTGCCCGTTATTTTACGAATAAATTCACGGCCTTCTGATTTACATAATTGTTATAGTTTTAGGGGTTCGCTGTCTGATAAATAAATCGCATGCACTACTTCCAATATTTTATTCCCACACCAAATAATAATATATAATAATAAAATAACTGTGATTTACAACTGTTCGCTACTGCGGTTCGACGTACAATATAAAAATGTCTGAGAGCGAGAGCGCATGTAGTATAATGTTTAATTAGTGGACAAATGGATGGTTTATGCAAAAGGGAATTGACAATTTGCAACAATATAACACTCTCTCCTCCCTTAAAGAAAATTCAATTTACAGTAAATATAAGGTAATACAGTATATCGATATGAAAAGTTATATAATTATTTCAAAATAAAAATCAAGAAAATATACATATTAATTACAAATACAACAATGTGAAAAAATAAATTAATCATAATGCAACCTATTTGGTGGTTTTCGTTCACGTTGCGAGCGACGTAAAGGCTCAGTACAGTACCTTCACTGTTGATTACTTCTGTTGCCCTTTTGTCGGAAGAAGTGTCGCCGGCAGTCTGGGTATTTTCATCAGTTTTCCCCTGCGCGTTTTGGATTTCAGTTTCAGTATTAGATGTAAACATACTACATAAATTTTCTTTAGACATTGACCCTCTTGTTTCTCTCTCTCGTTATTAGTGTTGCCACAAGACGAGACGAGACAAGACTTGAAGTCGGTCTTGTCTTGGTCTTGACTAAGTCTCGACTACCTCGGTCTTGTCTTGGTCTTGTCGAGACGAGACTTGCACTCAGTCTCGTCTTGTCTCGAGTCTCGACAATACTCTCGACTCTGCGTCAATCAACAACTTGTTTATAATTGCATACAATAGTGCATGAAAATCTAAGAAACATCAGTACAATCGCGATTAAAAAATTCCAAAAAATATTTGAGATTATATTAATATGAAAATGTGTGTACATACTGATCTACAGTATTTATTTACATTTACGCATTTCAAGTAGGCATGTGAATTTCTGCACTGTTGTAAATTCAGTATGACAATGTTGAAGAAATGGCAATACCGCAAGACAAGAGACAGGGCCCGGAGAAAATAAAAAGTTGAGCATCAGTCCATATTTATTTGACGGCGATTATAGTAATCTAGAATTTAATAAATCGTATATACGTATGTATGTATGTAAATACTTAGTTCTATGGCAATTTACCAATCTACACAAGTAACAATCTACACACACATACATTTTATTATTTTAACTTCTTGGATCAACAAAAAAATTAATATTTATGAAGTGAATATCCATTTTTTACTTTTTCAAAAATGTAGATATATTGGGAAAAAAATATATGAACCAACAATTAGGTATTTCTGTGTCTTAAATATACATACATGTGTACATGATATTTAAAAGGGTATTTTTTTTAAGAGTATACATATTTTATTATTATTGTTAGTATAAATAGTTACGTAGTTATTTTGTTGTAAATAAAAATTGGTTCGCTTCCGCAATTTCCCTTCCTAAAATTTCGGTTCAATTTCAAAGTAACATACAACATCCCTTGCAGACGCTTGACCTTGGTAATAATTCCAGGCCCCAAAATATCACTTTTCCAAGAATTCCTATACCTCAACAATGTGTTTTCTCCAGCTCTGTATGAGTCAGTTCTTCTCTCCGATTTAACTATTTAATTGTACATGTTTTTTTACGATATACTAATATCTATGGAAGTAATGCACATTTATTTCATTATTCTGTACATATAGATAGATCATAAATAGGAGTATTATGCTTATTTTGCAATATTTACTATTTTTGGAGGTTTAAGCTATGTTTCAAACCCAGTGTATGAATTTCTAATAAAGTATCCAAATTTTTATACTCATAAATTAATATTTCAGGAATACAACAAAGATAGATAATTATAAAATTTAAAAAATGAATATCTCTTATTTTTACGAATTTTCAAACAATATTTACAGCAGAACTTTTAGAAAATGTATTTCAAAAAATACCTACGAAATGAAGTCGAGAGTCTCGTCGAGACTTCAAGACTTTCTCGACAAGACTCGACACTAGTCTCGTCTCGTCTCGACTTTTTAGTCGAGACCAAAACGATCGTCTTGTCTCGACAAGACCAAGACGAGACGAGACAAGACCAAGACTGGTCTTGGTCTTGCGGCAACACTACTCGTTATCATTTTTACAAGTTTTATTTAATTGATCTAAATCTACAGTAATTGGATTGTAGGTATTTGGAAGTTTAGGTTCAGTAGGACAGTTTTTTCCAATTTCCACTATCTGATTTATATGTCTTCGCCATTATCTAACAAAATTAAATAATGTAAATTACCTAATTTCTTTATAATTTTTCCAAAACACCATTGTTGGTCCTTCGTATAGTTACGAACAATTTCTCGCGCACCTATTTGAATAGTAGGATATTTTGAATTTAAATTAACTTCATTTTTCATATTTATCGAAAAATCGGGTTGGATTAAATCTAATCTAGAACGTATTTCCCTGTTTAGAAATAACATTGCCGGAGATGCGTTTGTTGTGCAATGTGGCATCTTCCGGTACTGTAATAGTAATTTATTCAGTTCAAATTCTACAGTATGTTTACTGCATTTCATTTTACGCAATGAATTCTTTAAAATTTGAACGAAACGTTCTGCTTGACCGTTTGTGCTTGGGTTGTATGGTGCAGAGAATTTGTGCTTAATTCCATTGTTTTTTAAAAAAGATTCGAATTCATAACTTGTAAATTGTGTACCGTTATCTGTAACTACTGTGGGTGGTAAACACGGACCAATAATCTAAAGTGGTAAACCATATGACGCAAAAATATTTTGACAAATCTTAATGGTGTTACTTGCCGTAATATTATTTAACAAATGTATTTCTGGCCACTTTGAGTAAGCATCAACCATGACAAAAGAATAATTTCCAAGAAATGGGCCTGCAAAATCAATATGCACTCGATCAAAGGGTGCATTTGGATATTCCCAGTGATGTGCGATTGGAATAGGATCATTTTTTTCTTTATTACATTCATAACAATTTTTAACTAGCAATTCTAAATCATTGTCAATATTCGGCCACCAACAATAGCTACGTGCTAATAATTTCATTTTTGTTATTCCAAAATGAGCGGCATGTAATTCATCGAGTATTAATTTTCGTAATTTTTGTGGAATGACTACTCGTAATCCTCGCATTATGTAATTTTGTTGCAAGGTAAATTCTGTTTGATCTATATTAAATCTTAATTTATTTGGAATCTGTTTTCCGGTTTTTAAAGCTTGTAGTAATGGTAATAAGGTACTATCTAACTGTGTTTCTTTTGCAAGTTGCTAACTGGTAAAGTCGAAATTTGATTTATATCAACTACATCAGAAACGTCAAATGTTTCTAATTCTTTTGAATTTATCGGTAAACGGGATAATGCATCAGCGTTTGCATGTAATTTTGTATTTAATATCATACTGAAATGCTTGCAAAAATATAGCATAATGCTGCATACGACTCGCTGTAAGAAGAGGTAAACTTTTATTTGTAGAGAATATTTGTAACAATGGTCTACAGTCTGTGTATAATGTAAATTTACGACCGTAGAGATATTGGTAATATTTCCTAACACCGAAAATAATTCCGTATGCCTCTTTATCAATCTGTGCGTATTTTTGTTGTGTTCTTGATAATGTTTGTGATGCGTAACAAATAGGTCGTTCTACTCCATCAGCACAAATATGCGAATGGATTGCACTTACACCGTAAGGACTAGCATCGGTAGCAAGAATCACAGACAAATTTGAATCATAATGCACTAAAAAACTATCAGAACTCATTTCTTTTTTTACTGCATTAAAACTAGCTTCACAATTTTCATTCCATATGAATTTAACGTCATTACGAAGTAATTTATTAAGCGGGTATAACAAACGTGCTACGTTTTCCTAAAAATCTACCGTAATAGTTCACGAGTCCCAAGAATGCTTTTAATTCTTTCTTATTTTTGGGTCGTGGCATTTCATTAATTGCTTGTATTTTACTAATCGAATTATGAACACCATCCCGATCTATTCGGTAACCGCAATACTCAATTTCATTTGCAAAAAATACACTTTTTCTTAAATTAATTTTTAAATTATATTTTTCTAATCGTTTTAAGACTAGTTCTAGACGCTGTAAATGAGTAAGATTATCTGGTCTCGTAATTTTAATGTCATCTAGAAAAATCTGTTGTGGCCAGCACAATACCTCTCGCCATTTTCATTTTATCTTGCATAGGGCGCGAGCAGTTATGTGACTTTGTTGGCCTTAGCAAGCAGGTATGGGGGCCCGTGTCAGAATGACAGCTGGCAGCGCCCGCTCCAGCGTTTACGTCGCCCCGGACAAAAAAACAAATTGCCGCCCCTTAAACATATACATTTTAAAATTATTTAAAATAAAAATCAAATGGTTTTAAATTAAAATAAAAACGTACATTTCGAAAGAAACATGAAACATAATTAACATTCAAGTAGGACAAAACCATAAAAATTAAAAAGTACCTGTACCTATAGATACAAATTGTTAACCACGTGCATTTTTAATACCATTACAAACAAATCGACAAGTATAAATTTCGATTAGTTGGGTATTTAACTTATTAATATTTTGTCCCATTCCCAGCCAAAATGCCGCCCTTTAGAATTGGCGCCCCGGACAAATGTCCGGGTTGTCCGCCCCTAGAGCGAGCCCTGCATCTGGTAATACACATAGGTGTCAAGTATCATAAGTTTTCATTCGAAACATTATGATTTTCCAAATCCATGTGGATTATTTCCCTCGACAAGTATATTCCATATTAATGGATGACAAATAAACAGAATATTATGAAATTTTGAATGAAAAATTATGACATATGACAATTGTGACATCTATGTAAATAACTACTAGCCGTCATTCTGACACGGATCCTCATATCTGCTTACCAAGGCTAACAAAGTCACATGGCTGCTCGCGCCCTATAAGTAACGAATTTAACATTTCTTGTACACACAAATAATTGAAATTGTTTCTCTTCTTTCGTTGTATGAGAAATTTTATACTACTATTTTAATATGTTCAAAATACGAGTACTTCAAATTCATTGACGGTATTATTTCTTAAGGATATATGTAATATTGACATACCTGCAATTTAAATAAATATAATATATATTAAATGTGCTCATACCTCCCAGAACTGACACTGACATTTTGCATTTATTTGTCAATTACAAAATTTTTAATATCGCAACTGTTTTTCTGGCAACGAGATTTATTACAACAGATTATTCTATATTATTATACAGGATGAGTCACCGAAATCGCCGTCTTCGATATCTCCCTTGTCGTTAGAAATACAGCATAAGTTTATTAACAGAATTTATTCGTCTACTCAAGGAGCATAACGTAAAATTATTTTCACATATACAGGGTGTTGCATTACGGCTCGGCGAGAATAGTTTCTCTTTTTTTAAACGGAACACCCTATATATTTTTATATATTTTGAATTGTATTTTATTCACCTATACGAACATATGAATTTTGTTTTAGTTTTCCACGGCGTTGCCAAGTTATTCCGTTTTTTCTCTAAAAAAGACTGAATACACGCATTGCTTTGTAAAGGCTTACTGAAGTTATTTTAATAGTAAGAATTAAGAATTTTCTTTTCTGTATAACTGTAATTATACTCTATGTTCTGACATATTTATTTTTAAATGTAATTATACAGGCTGTTCAATAAAGCGAATCAAATGTGCTCAATTTCAAATGACTATAACTCGTCATTTTCAAATGGAACACCCTATATATTATTATTCAGTTGTGTGTATTTTTGTATTATCTTCATATGTTATTAAGGGTATCCTATGCCTAAAACCAATAATTTCGGAGTTTTTCACCATTTTTCTCTAAATTTATATATTTAACTAAAAATTAAATCTAGTATACCATGGATACTGTTTTTTGAATAAGAAACAGTTGCAGTAATGATAGTATTTTCATTAGCCAGGTTGTTATTAATAACAGAGGGATTAAGTAAATTAATTTATTAATATGAGTCTCTCACAAGAAGAACTTACGAATATGGTGTACGCACTTAGAAAAGCGGAAAGAAACCCTCTTTTGTCGTACTGAACATGACCAGTTCTTTCAAACCTTTCCCTTAGTTTTTCAAAAGAACATGGTTTTGGATGTCGTCTTCCCGGAAACCGTTGTGCATAAATTCTTGATGCCAAAAGAGGGTTTGTTTCCGCTGCTTCAAGTGTGTACATCATATTCGTAAGTTCTTCTTGCGCACTCTCCACGCCAGCATTGAGTGCCCGTGAGGTGACGCCTGGCCTGACCAGCATACACCATATTCGTAAGTTCTTCTTGCGAGAGACTCATATTAATAAACTAATTTACTTAATCCCTCTGTTATTAATAATAACCTGGCTAATGAAAATACTATCGTTACTGCAATTGTTTCTTATTCAAAAAACAGTATCCATGGTATACTAGATTAAATTTTTAGTTAAATATATAAATTTAGAGAAAAATGGTGAAAATCTTCGAAATTATTGGTTTTAGGCATGGGATACCCGTAATAACATATGAAGATAATACAAAAATACACACAACTGAATAATAAAATATAGGGTGTTCCATTTGAAAATGACGAGTTATAGTCATTTGAAATTGAGCACATTTGATTCGCTTTATTGAACAGCCTGTATAATTACATTTAAAAATAAATATGTCAGAACATAGAGTATAATTACAGTTATACAGAAAAGAAAATTCTTAATTCTTACTATTAAAATAACTTCAGTAAGCCTTTATAAAGCAATGCGTGTATTCGGTCTTTTTTAGAGAAAAAACGGAATAACTTGGCAACGCCGTGGAAAACTAAAACAAAATTCATATGTTCGTATAGGTGAATAAAATACAATTGAAAATATATAAAAATATATAGGATGTTCCGTTTAAAAAAAGAGAAACTATTCTCGCCGAGCCGTAATGCAACACCCTGTATATGTGAAAATAATTTTACGTTATGCTCCTTGAGTAGACGAATAAATTCTGTTAATAAACTTATGCTGTATTTCTAACGACAAGGGAGATATCGAAGACGGCGATTTCGGTGACTCACCCTGTATACTATATCTCCAAACCTATACGAGATATAATAAAAAAATTAAATGTGTCAGATTGAGAATTTAATTATCTTTAATATTTGTAGTAACAAATTTTCAAAAAATAATATTTAGAAATTTTTTTTTAGAAACTACCACTTCCGGTTGTCCAATTGTTACCAGAACCTATTCAACTCTTCCCATTACTGTTAGATTGAGGAATCCGTAGTCAAACAGGTCTTTAGCCTTATAGAATTTGAGAAATCGTGTCTCCAACAACCTCACACACACACATCCACACACACACACACACACACACACACACACACACACACAGACGCCTTTATGCGTATTAAGGGTTAAAAGATGCCTATCTTCCGGACGAACTTCTAGTTGCAAATATGCTTTACTTAAGTCAATTTTTGTAAATTTATCACCCCCTGCCATTGATGCTAATAATTCATCCATAGTGAGTAACGGATGTTCATCCACTAATAAATTCGGGTTTATTGATACTTTGTAATCGCCACATTTTCGAATACTACCATCTGATTTGTGAACGGGGACTATGGGTGAAGCCCAACGTGAAGTTTCCACTTTCTCTAAAATTCCCTCTTGCACTAAAGTTTCAATTTCGTTTTCCACTTTATTTAATAACTCAAAAGGGACCGGACGAGCTTTAAAGAAAACTGGACTAACATTATCCTTAATTTTTTATTCCGCTTGAATACTATTTATTTTTCCAAATTTATTATCAAAAAGAGAATTGTACTTTTCTAATAATTTTTGAACTTGAAATGAATTATCTGTGCTAATTTCTGAAATAGATTCTTTGCAAAATTCAGATTCAGGAATTTGTATTTTTAATTTTCGTATCCATTCATGACCAATTAGGCCATTTTTTCCATCTTTCACCACATACAATTTTAACATTGCACTAGTCGATTTGTATTTAACTTTAATTGATACATAGCCCATAACAGTTAATTTATTCTGACAATAGGAGTATAAATTAAGTTTATTTGGAATAATTTTTAAATTTGGAGCAACTAATGCTAATTCTTTATCACTAATGACAGAAACAGCAGCGCCACTATCTAATTCCATTTTAACATCTCTATTATATGAAAACTGACATCCAAAATTTATTTCTAATATTATTACCTGATTTATTCTCCAAAATTTCAACTTGATTTGCATCTCCCAGTATATCCCAGTATTCAACTTGGTTTGTATTTCCCCGGCGCCTTTTCCATTTCGAGCAAACCGACTGCAGATGACCCTTCTTTCGACAAAAGTTGCAGATGGCACTTATTTTACTGCAAGCGTTCGCAAGGTGATCGGGGGTACCACATCTGTAACAGTAAACATTTTTTATTATTTTTCGGGTATGTATTTGTATTAGTATGGCTATTTTGCTTATCTTTTTGTTTCTTCTTATTGGGTCGCTGTATGGCCACCGCTCCTATGGCGGCACGGACCAATAATCACGGTATGGCGGCTGATGAACCGGTCGCACCCCTGTTTCCTTGATGTAGGAGGGCAGCATCCCTGGCGGACATTTCCATGCTGGAAGCAACCTCTAGCGCCTTGTCTAGAGTTAGGTCCTTCATCTCGAGTAGTCGGCTTTGAATTCGTTCGCTTCGTAGTCCAAAAACGAATTGGTTTCGTAGTGCAGTTTTTAAATAACTTCCAAATTTGCAATGTATTGAAAGTTTGTGCAAAGCAGTTATAAAATCCTGTGTAGACTCGCCTTCCTGTTGTTTTCGCAAGTGAAAACGATAATTTTCTGCAATATCCAATGGCGCAGGGCAAAAATGTGTCGATAGTAAATCAACTAATTCATTATACTTTTTAGTGGTAGGTATTTCTGGAGCAAGCTTATCGCACACAATATCATATGTGTCTGCTCCCATGTAATGAAGTAAGTAGTGCAATTTCTTGTCTGCAGGTACATCAAACACTTCAAATGCACCTTCTAATCTGGAAACCCAGCGTTTCCATTGATTACGGCTATCATACGGTTCAACATTAAAAACCGTTTGTATTTGTATTGTAGTAGTTGACTTTGAACATGCTTCTTGCTTTGAACCAGACATTATGCGATAAATAATTTTGTACTTGCTCTTGCAATTTTTGAAGAACTTTTTTGTATCTCGGAAGCTGTGGTGCTGGCGTGGTGGAACTTGGTCTTCAAAAATCTTGAGCATCCTCGTCTCGTCGCCACTGTTATAGTTTTAGGGCTTCGCTGTCTGGTAAATAAATCGCATGCACTACTTCCAATATTTTATTCCCACACCAAATAATAATATATAATAATAATAATAAAATAACTGTGATTTACAACTGTTCGCTACTGCGGTTCGACGTACAATATAAAAATGTCTGAGAGCGAGAGCGCATGTAGTATAATGTTTAATTAGTGGACAAATGGATGGTTTATGCAAAAGGGAATTGACAATTTGCAACAATATAACAATAATAATTAAATTTATATAAAACCTGTCATAACTCCGAATCAGTTCATTTGGGAACACACGCTCCGTCATAATGTACACAAATCGCCCTGTACATTTCCTGCCAAGCACTGTGTCATCGCGTACAAATCTAGCCCATGAAGTTGGCGCGCATCAAAGTGTACATTTCTTGCCTTATGCAGTGTCATAATGTACATATCGCCCTGTACATTTTCTGCCAAGCACTGTGTCATGACGTACAAATCTAGCCCATGAAGTTGGCGCGTATTAACTTCGCGCGCTTACATATTTAAAAAGTACACTCCGTCCTACAAATTGTAACAAAATAAAATTATTAAATTGGAATAGGTCAATAGTTATAGTGAGCACTGATAGATATCGCAACGAAATAAATTATGAAAGTTAACAAATATTTATTACTTTTCTTGTATTACAGCATCAAAAAATAAATCAAGTATATGAATCATTTATAATCTTTTATCTATACCTGTAAATAGCAATTATTTATATTATAAATACATGGGAATGGTATAGCATTAAATAATATGAACCTACTAATCTGTATATATAATAAAGTGCATAACCATGACTCCCGTCAGTTGTTGGCTTACTACGTGCAGATCTCTTTAAATTGAAAAGGTCTATTTCAAATATCTATACACGATTATTAAGGAAATCCATGTGCAATAGAAATTAAATCAAGACATTCATTTACAACGTCATAAAGAATAATAAAGAAACAATCGTACACATAAAATCAAGTTACCAAAAACATGGTTTAAATCTGACTTACCATTACCAAAACTATCTTATGACGTGGAAAAAAGCTAAAACATATGTAAAGGAACAGACTAGATATCAATTAATTTCCAAATTCTTCAAATTTTTGAAGCCAAATTGAGGAAAAAAAAGGATTATTATATGAAGACCACACTGTAAAAAAGAGGAATGTCATTGTTATGTACTTTTCGGGAAATTAAAAAAAAAACAAATTTATATTATATTTGTATTGTATGGCTATATATTTCACAGCTTAACTTTGAGACTATTATTCTTATTGCATTGGAAGTTTATTCCCATTACTGTTAGATTGAGGAATCCGTAGTCAAATAGGTCTTCACTCTTATAGAATTTGAGAAATCGTGTCTCCAACAACATCACACACACACACACACACACACACACACACAGACATCATTGTAAAAATGTTAAAATCGGATTCTATGGACCTTAAATCGTGCTTATTCAATAAAATCTGGATATGCGATTTTTAGCATGAATCCAATACCTCTCTTAGCGAGAGGTAAAAATTATTAAAATAAAAATTATATATGGAAACCACATTGCAAAAAGGGTCACATTTTTTAATGAAATATTCATCATGTACATCAAATACGATAGAATTTTATGTATAAACTTCCAATGCAATAAGAATAATAGTCTCAAAGTTAAGCTGTGAAATATATAGCCATACAATACAAATATAATATAAATTTGTTTTTTTTTAATTTCCCGAAAAGTACATAACAATGACATTCCTCTTTTTTACAGTGTGGTCTTCATATAATAATCCTTTTTTTTCCTCAATTTGGCTTCAAAAATTTGAAGAATTTGGAAATTAATTGATATCTAGTCTGTTCCTTTACATATGTTTTAGCTTTTTTCCACGTCATAAGATAGTTTTGGTAATGGTAAGTCAGATTTAAACCATGTTTTTGGTAACTTGATTTTATGTGTACGATTGTTTCTTTATTATTCTTTATGACGTTGTAAATGAATGTCTTGATTTAATTTCTATTGCACATGGATTTCCTTAATAATCGTGTATAGATATTTGAAATAGACCTTTTCAATTTAAAGAGATCTGCACGTAGTAAGCCAACAACTGACGGGAGTCATGGTTATGCACTTTATTATATATACAGATTAGTAGGTTCATATTATTTAATGCTATACCATTCCCATGTATTTATAATATAAATAATTGCTATTTACAGGTATAGATAAAAGATTATAAATGATTCATATACTTGATTTATTTTTTGATGCTGTAATACAAGAAAAGTAATAAATATTTGTTAACTTTCATAATTTATTTCGTTGCGATATCTATCAGTGCTCACTATAACTATTGACCTATTCCAATTTAATAATTTTATTTTGTTACAATTTGTAGGACGGAGTGTACTTTTTAAATATGTAAGCGCGCGAAGTTAATACGCGCCAACTTCATGGGCTAGATTTGTACGTCATGACACAGTGCTTGGCAGAAAATGTACAGGGCGATATGTACATTATGACACTGCATAAGGCAAGAAATGTACACTTTGATGCGCGCCAACTTCATGGGCTAGATTTGTACGCGATGACACAGTGCTTGGCAGGAAATGTACAGGGCGATTTGTGTACATTATGACGGAGCGTGTGTTCCCAAATGAACTGATTCGGAGTTATGACAGGTTTTATATAAATTTAATTATTATTGTTATATTGTTGCAAATTGTCAATTCCCTTTTGCATAAACCATCCATTTGTCCACTAATTAAACATTATACTACATGCGCTCTCGCTCTCAGACATTTTTATATTGTACGTCGAACCGCAGTAGCGAACAGTTGTAAATCACAGTTATTTTATTATTATTATTATATATTATTATTTGGTGTGGGAATAAAATATTGGAAGTAGTGCATGCGATTTATTTACCAGACAGCGAAGCCCTAAAACTATAACAGTGGCGACGAGACGAGGATGCTCAAGATTTTTGAAGACCAAGTTCCACCACGCCAGCACCACAGCTTCCGAGATACAAAAAAGTTCTTCAAAAATTGCAAGAGCAAGTACAAAATTATTTATCGCATAATGTCTGGTTCAAAGCAAGAAGCATGTTCAAAGTCAACTACTACAATACAAATACAAACGGTTTTTAATGTTGAACCGTATGATAGCCGTAATCAATGGAAACGCTGGGTTTCCAGATTAGAAGGTGCATTTGAAGTGTTTGATGTACCTGCAGACAAGAAATTGCACTACTTACTTCATTACATGGGAGCAGACACATATGATATTGTGTGCGATAAGCTTGCTCCAGAAATACCTACCACTAAAAAGTATAATGAATTAGTTGATTTACTATCGACACATTTTTGCCCTGCGCCATTGGATATTGCAGAAAATTATCGTTTTCACTTGCGAAAACAACAGGAAGGCGAGTCTACACAGGATTTTATAACTGCTTTGCACAAACTTTCAATACATTGCAAATTTGGAAGTTATTTAAAAACTGCACTACGAAACCAATTCGTTTTTGGACTACGAAGCGAACGAATTCAAAGCCGACTACTCGAGATGAAGGACCTAACTCTAGACAAGGCGCTAGAGGTTGCTTCCAGCATGGAAATGTCCGCCAGGGATGCTGCCCTCCTACATCAAGGAAACAGGGGTGCGACCGGTTCTGGTAACAATTGGACAACCGGAAGTGGTACTTTCTAAAAAAAAAAAATTCTAAATATTATTTTTTGAAAATTTGTTACTACAAATATTAAAGATAATTAAATTCTCAATCTGACACACTTAATTTTTTTATTATATCTCGTATAGGTTTGGAGATATAGTATAATAATATAGAATAATCTATTTTAAATAAATGCTATACTTGGGACGCCAGGCACAGAATTAGAAGCATTTCTGACGACGCAAAAAAATTCTATCACACATAAAGTAACACAGGAAAAATGACAGCCGGCGGTACGTACGGCGTGATGAGAATAATTCATATTGACCGCCGGCGGTACACACGGCGTTATGGGAATAATCTATGAAAATATACTGTGGCGGTTAACGTGTTAATAAATCTCGTTGCCCGAAAAACAGTTGCGATATTTAAATTTTTGTAATTGACATGTAAATGCAAAATGTCAGTGTCAGATTTTTCTGGGAGGTAAGAGTACATTTAATATATATTATTGTATTATTAATTAATTATATATTTAGATTACAGATATGTTAATATTATATATATCCTTAAGAAATACCGCTAATACCGTCAATGAATTTGAAGAATTTTGAACATAATAAAATAGTAGGATAAAATTTCTCATAGAACGAAAGAAGAGAAACAATTTCAATTATTTGTGTGTACTTATAGGGCGCGAGCAGACATGTAACTTTGTTGGCCTTGGCAAGCAGATGAGGATCCGTGTCAGAATAACAGCTAGTAGTTTTTATATAGATGTCACAATTGTCATATGTCATAATTTTTCATTCAAAATTTCAAAATGTTCTGATGTTTATTTGTCATCCATTAGTATGGAATATACTTGTCGAGGAAAATAATCCACATGGATTTGGTAAATCATAATGTTTCGAATTAAAACTTATGATACTTGACACCTATGTATATTACTAGCTCTCATTCTGACACGGGCCCCCACATCTGCTTGCCAAGACCAACAAAGTCACATAACTGCTCGTGCCCTATGCTACATAAAATGAAAATGGCGAGAGATATTGTGCTGGCCACAACAGATTTTTAAATATGTAAGCGCGCGAAGTTAATACGCGCCAACTTCATGGGCTAGATTTGTACGTCATGACCACGTCATGACACAGTGCTTGGCAGAAAATGTACAGGGCGATCTATGTACATTATGATGACGCTGCATAAGGCAAGAAATGTACACTTTGATGCGCGCCAACTTCATGGGCTTGATTTGTACGTTATGACACAGTGCTTGGCAGGAAATATACAGGGCGATTTGTGTACATTATGACGTTGTATACCTAGCCAGTCAGGAGTAACAGTTTAAATGAACAAAGAATTGAATTTATATATGTGCGCTTTATGTTCATTTAAAGCATGTTTTATGGAAACAATGGAGAAACATGTGGAGAAAGACCATAAAGATTGCGAATTTATAGGTAAGCCAGAAAGTATGTTCTAAAAATTTCGCAAAACACATCATATAACATTTGTCAGAAAGCTCGTATTCACCATCGCCGGTTAATAGAGAATTAATAGATGAAGGTAATCATAAAATATATTATTAAATTTAAACATAATTTTATTTTTCAAACTTTAACAGCAACAGCAGTAATGCATATGTAAATTTTATAATTATTTTGAATTCGTCCGTAGTCATGTTCATGTCTTTATTTATTTTATAATAATACCTACAAAATTAAATTTATAAATACTACGAAAACTTTTAAAAATATATATTTTAATACAATGAAAAACAACTTTTTAATAAGTTACTGAAAACAGCCCTACTTACACATTTGTGTATTATAATTTCCCGCCTAAACTGTGAATCTGGAGCGTTCGGCATTAGTAAATCTGTGAAATCCGTCACGTGACCTATGAGTTATGAGCAATCCGTAGATGTTAAGGGTGCGTTTCAAACAGAGTTGATAATTTTAAGCCTATTTAAACAACAAAGAACAATGTATTATACATCAAAATTCATGACTCTTTTTGGACTATTATTTAAAACTATTTTAAATAAGTTTCAAAATTTATTACAAAATTTAAAAAACGTAATTTTCTAATCTGCTTTTGCTTTATGACAAATAGTTTTAGGTGATAACTACTATTTTATACTAACTAAATAAATTAATTTTATTTCAAGTGTTGCCCTCAATTCTTGCAATTACTCATATAATGAATAGAGTGATTTGGTAGATAAATATAAATTTCGTGAGATATTTATATTTTCTTTAAATGAGAACAAATACATAGTTGACATTTTGAATTTCAAAATCACATTCTTTTTTACGGTGTTGCAATACCAAAAATGATATGTTTTATTTTTATTTATTATGTGAAATGGATCATAATCTCAATCATGACGGTACATGATTGATGTTACGATTCTTTATACGTATAGATGAACTCGGATATAACGTACACCCAATGTAGCGAATACTTGTTTATAACGAATAAAAATAATTTCCTAGAATAGAAATCTTACCTATTATTTATACTTATTGTGCGCTTGCATATAACGAACCTATTTATAGCGAACACTCCCATATAACAACCAAATTCTTAGCGAATTCTCGGTTATAAGGAATAATGTACCACAACAGAAAAATTTTATGTGTGCATTGTGCATATACATGTAAGTGTATATGTGACGGTACTGAAAAACGATATCTACTGGTTATTGAAATTATCTCATTTTAAATTTTGAATACATTTTGGTTTATGTTATGGTGTTTGTGTGTATTTTCAGATTATTATTATATTTTTATGTTAGTCACGAATGTTTTTTAGTTTTTAAGCAGATAGAGTTTGTATTTTGATAAAGTGCGTCATTTTTTACCTTCCGTCACCTTTAAGTAAGGAAAGTATTGTCTTTGGTTAAAAAAATCGGTGAAGAGTTTTTAATGAATAACCTCGTCTTAAAGTCCTTAGAATACGATTGTACCATTTTTACGATGTCTGTATGTATTTGTGTTTGTGTGTATGTGTGTGTGTGTGTGTGTGTGTGTGTGTGTGTGTGTGTGTGTGTGTGTGTGTTGTGTGTTGTGTGTTGTGTGTTCTGTGTGTGACTATTCTTTCGGTTCCGATAACTCCAATACTACAATGAAGATGTCAACCGGAAGTACTTTCACTTGAAGATTTTAACAGTTTTTCTTGAAAAAACGCTGTTAAATATCATTGTTCACTATTAATGTTATTATAAATATTTAAGAATATGTTATTCTCTATACGGTTTGATTGGATTTTATGCATCATATTCAATGGATTTAGAGTTAAATAAAGAAATAGCTATGTACTACATTAAAAAATTCTGATTTCTGATTGACAGATATCAGTGTCAAGTGCATTTGATATACGAGCCCAAACTCATAATAATTCGGCTAGTTTACATTTTCAAGAAATTATAAAATCTACACAAATAGTTAGAAATTTCTACAAAATTCTTTCGGCTTCTTTAAATATAGACTTAAAACTTTAAAAAACTGTGGATCAAATTGCTGGTGATAATAGTTTGACCGGTATTTTAATGGTCATCTTCTAGTCCAGATTTAGCTTGTACCGCAACCCTTTACTGTTGGCACAATGAAAAACAACTGACAATGATCACAGAAAAATGTGCAGGGCTTAGGGATACAATGCCTAATAGAATTAAAGCAGGTATTATTTATTTATTTATTTATTTAAATGTACACTGTCCAACAGGCAAAGCTCAATTCTAGGACAGGATAAAATATTAAATTAAGAGGAGATATACATTTGTTACAAAATTACAATCAAATTAATTTATATACTAATAAGAAAAATACGTAAAGTAATTAAGAAAAAAAATATGTCTCAAAGAATGATATAATAAAAATTTAGAACATTTAAGAAAATTCAATTAAGCAGTAATAAAAAGTGGAGAAAAGCAAATATAAATTATTTATTCATTATTTGTAACAAGATGATTAATGTCATATAGAAATTTTCTGAAAGATAAATGAAATATATCAACAGAAAGAAAATGAGTAGGTATGATATAAGGTACACATTCTGTATAAAGGAGATGAATATAATAAATTAGTTCTAGGGGTTGATAAGTAGAAGGTAGGTTAGGAACGAGTTTTAATAGAAGGAGCATGAAAATTGACAAGAGAAAGACAAATAGGATCATCAATTACAGAATTTATGAGTTTATAGAGATATATTGAAGATTGTGTAATACGTCTATGATATAAAGAACTGCAATTAAAAATTGTAAGTAAAATTTGATAGGATACTGTTTCATCAGGATAATAGCCAATAATTTTATAGTAAACATATATTAAAATTTTTTTTTGAATAGATTCTAACCTGTTTGAATGAATATTGTAAATAGGATTCCATATTATTGAACAATATTCAAGTTTTGATCTAACTAGAGCATAATATAAAATAAATAAAGTACTAATATCAGTAAAACTGCGAGTATTTCTTATAATGAAACCGAGCATTCTGTATGAGGAGGAACATATATTGGAAATATGAGGAATGAATGATAGGGAGGGATTGAATGTTACACCTAAGTCACGAATTTGTGAACACAGAGAAAAATTTAAGTTGTCTAGTGCGTAATCGAAATTTATGGTTGTTTTTCTCTTAGTGAAAGTCATAACTTTACATTTACTTATATTAAGACAAAGTTTGTTAGAGTCACACCATTCTTTAATATTATTAATATCAGATTGAAGCGTTATGCAATCTTGTACGTTGTTAATTGAATTGAATTTTTTTAAATCATCGGCAAAAAGAAGTTTCTCACAATTAATGACATCGGTTATATCATTAATAAAGATTAAAAAGAGTAGGGGACCTAGATTCGAACCTTGAGGAACTCCTGACGTTGGTGAAAATGAAGATGATTCATGTCCAAGAAATTTGACAAACAGAGATCGATTGCTAAGATAAGAATGAAGAAGGGAAATTAAAGGAGAGGAGACAGAGAAAGAGTGAAGTTTTTGAAGCAAGATGGAGTGATCAACTGTGTCGAAGGCCTTAGAAAAATCAGTGAAGATGGTGTCAACTTGGCCATTATTATTAAGATTAGAAGATATAAAATGAGTGAAATAACATAAATTACTTGACGTGGATCTTTTTTGTATAAATCCATGTTGGGAAAGTGACAGGCGATTTTTAATTGACTTATAAATTGTAGAGAAAATATTTTTTTCAAAAACTTTGCTAAAATTAGATAGGACAGCAATGGGTCTATAATTTTTTACGTCGCTACGTTCACCAGATTTATATATTGGAGTTATTTTTGACTGTTTCCATATATCGGGGAAAGTATTTGTTGAAAGAGATAAGTTAAGTAGATGATGAAGAGCAAAAGAAAAAGGATACGCACAGTCCTTAAGTACTAGGCTCGGGATGGAACCAGGACCACAAGAAAGATCGGACTTGAGATTTTTAAGAGTTAATTCGATTTCATCACGAGAGATATTAGTAAGTGTTATAAGATCATGTAAGGATGAAGAAGAATCAGGAAGGGAATGAGAATGAGAGAAAGTGTACACAGAGTGAAAATGTTTAGCAAAACCTTCAGTAATATTTTGAGGGGTTGATAATAAGTCGTTATTATAGTGCATTGTTGAGGGGAAAGAAGAACCTTTTCTCTTATTATTGATATATTTCCAAAAGTTTTTAGGGTTATTGTTAATTGATAATTCATTGGAATGGACGTAATTTGCATAAGAATTTTTAATGTCATTTTTACCTTCCGTCACCTTTAGGTAAGGAAGGTATTGTCTTTGGTCAAAAAATTCAATGATGAGTTTTTACTGAATAAGCACGTTTTAGGGTCCATATAATACGATTTTACCATTTTTACGATGATGTCTGTATGTATGTGTGTCTGTGTGTCTGTGTGTGTGTGTGACAAAACTTCCGGATTCCATAACTTCAATACCACGATTCCAAAAATTATAATTTTTTCGTATTCCTCAAGTTTACATCCAGAAGAACAACTGATTAGATTTTGGTTCTAATTGGTCAACCGGAAGTAGTCTCATTTGAAGATTTAACAGTTAAATTTCATTTATTGACATTTAACGTTATTATAACTTAAAGAATATATTATTCTCTATACGATTTGATTACAATTTATACTTCATATTCAATAGATACAGAGTTAAAGAATTTTAAAGAAATTAAATTTTATAATTCAGCCAGCTATGCCAAATTTGGGAACTAGTAATATATTCATATAATTCAAATTGACAGATGTCAGTATCAATAAAAAGTAAATTAATGTGGCAGATATGAGGATGTTGAAGTAGATATTGGGGAATACACGGAAAGATACGGTAAGAAAATAACTCTAGTGTTACAAGTTTTTAGAAAGATACAAGAAAGACGATTACATTGGTTTGAACATGTCATGAGGAGAAATGAAGAATTATATTGGAACAAGAATGAATAGTTTAGTAATAGGACGTTAAAGAGACAGAGGAAGACCAAAGATAAGATGGAAGGACTGTATTGCGGAAGATTTGAGAGAAAAGGAACAGAATGAGAACGACATGCAAAAATAGCGACCCCTAACGAATGGGAAAAGCTAAAGAAGAAGAAGATGCCAGTGTCAAGTGCAATTTGAATAGTTTGTTTATGAAATAATTTTACTGGAAATTTAGAATCTTTTGTAAGAAAAATTATGGAATTTATACATTATACACGAGAATGACGGAAGGTATTGTGCTGGCCACAACAGATTTTTTATTTTTGCTCTAAAGTATTTAAATTTTTCAAGATAGTGACAGTTATGTGGTAATTTTTTATGCATTCTAAGATAATGTTTTTTTTTCTTAATATTTGTTCTAATTTGTGATGTTATCCACACAGGTGATGATATTACTAATAAAGACGGTGTAACCCAATATTAAACGGCGGAATACTTGAATAACATATTCAGTTTTGGTAAGCTTAAAAGAATTTGTAGAAATTTCTCACCATACTATTTGCAATACCCACAAACTCATTCCGTATGTTCGGCAATCTTCACTGTATATTGCCATATCATACATAATGACATTTATAAACTTCATTTTGAGTACTTTAATAACATTCATAATAGGGTTGCGTAATATAATGAATTAATTATATTATTTAGAAATAAATGAAAAGCAGTATACCCATCAGATTAGCAGCTCGTAGATGATTTAAAAAATTTGATTTAAATCATGATTCAAATCAAATGATTTTTTAAAATAATCATCGTTTCAAATGAAAACAATTATTTATTAAAAATAAAGAGATCACCATGGAAAATAAACTGAAATATTTAACATAAATCAATATTTAGAAACAAAATAAAAATTCAAAATATTATTAGTTATAAGAATAATTATAAAGAAATACTAATGTTTCAGCTTTTTTGTGCCAAGTCTATCTCCACTCTAATTAAAAAAGTCAACTTCACACACTTTTTACAGTATTTCTCTTGGTTAATCCATTTTTTAAACCTCATTTTGAGTACTTTAATGACATTCATAATAGGGCTGAGTAATATAATCGATTAATTATTATTTAGAAATAAATCAAATACAGTATACTAACCTTAGCAGGTTGTAAATGATTTAATGATTCAAGTCAAATAATTTTCTATAAATAATAATCGTTTCAAATGAAAACAAATACTTATTAAAAATAAAAGGTTCACGATAGAAAATAAACTGAACTATTTAATTTAACATAAATCAAGCAGATTGGCACACCCAGCAATGGGTAATATGCCGTGATGAAATATTTATTTATTTATTTTTATTTCAATATCTAGGACCAAAATAAAATTACAAAATATAAAATTTAAAATATATATATTATTTATTCTAAGAATATTTATAAAATATAAGTTTTGGAGTTTTTCCTGTACCAAGTCTATCTTCACTCTAGTGAAGAAGTCAGCTTCACAGACTTTTTGCATTATTTCTCTTGGTTTATCAATTTTTTTATTAAATAAAAAATCTGATGTGGCCAGCACAATACCTTCCGTCAATCCTGTGTATTATGTACAAATTCCATTCATAAAATGTCTTGCAAAAGATTATAAATTTCCAGGAATATTATTTCATGCAAATGGCACTTGACACTAACATTTTCTTCTTCTTTAGCTTTTCCCATTCGTTAGGGGTCGCTAATTTTTATTTTTTTCTTTCATTCATTTCTATTTTGCGGGTCATCCTCATGTCAAAATTTTTCATTCAAAATTTATTTTTTTGGTATTTTATGATTCCTTTTCTCGGCAACTGAATTCCACATCCCTGATAATAAATATACCACATGAAATAAGAAAATCATGAAATTTTGAATGAAAAATTACGACATTTGTCAGTTATGGACGTAATTCATAGCTGTCATTTTGACACGGGTCCACATATCTGCTTGCCAAAGTCAGCAAAGTCACGTCACTGCACTCGCCCTACACATATTTTTTTTTGCAAAAGATCCTATATTTCCAGTTAAATTATTTCATAAACAAACTATTCGCATTGCACTTGACACTAACATCTTCTTCTTTAGTTTTTCCCATTCGTTAGGGGGTCGCTATTTTTTATTTTCTTCTTCCACTAATTTTTGTTTTGTTTGTCGTCCTCATTCAGTTCCTTTTCTCTCCTTTCATATTATATTTGGTCTTCCTATGTTTCTTCCAACTTATGTTATACGCTATTCATTCTTCCAATATACTCATCTCTCCTCATGACATGTTCAAACCAATGTAATCGTCTCTCTTATATCTTTCTAGAAACGCCCAACACTAGAGTTATTTCCCTTATTCTTTCAACATTTACTTTTATTGATATTGACATCTGTCAATTTGAATTACCGGAATATATTAGCAGTTTCCATGGTTAAGTTAGCACAGCTGGCTGATATATGAAATTTTATAATTATTACAATCTTTATAATTCTTTAACTCTATATCTGTTGAATATGAAATATAAAATGCAATCAAATCGTATAGAGAATAATATATTCTTTAAGTTATAATAAAATTTAACTGAGTTTTTCAAGAAAAACTGTTAAAATCTTCAAATGAGGATACTTCCGGTTGACCAATTATAACCAAAATCTAATGAAGTCTGCATATGGTTGTACGGAAGAGGAATATGCAAGAATTGTAATTTTTGGAATTCTAGTATTGGAGATATCGTGCATGAAACTGCGGTCACGTACACACACACACACACACACACATACATACACATACACATACAGACATCATCGCAAAAATAGTAAAATCGTATTGTAAAGACCCTAAAACGTGCTTATTCAATGAAAACTCACCACCGAATTTTTTGACCAAAGACAATACCTTCCTTACCTAGAGGTGACGGAAGGTAAAAAGATTTATATGAAAACAAAAAGATTAATAACAAAAACGACAAAAACTAACAAGTACCTTTGTAAGTATCAGAGACAATACCAATAACAAAACTACTAATAATGATAATAAAAAATTGTCAAAATCAATGAAATTGAAAATTCGAGCAGCATACTAATATCGAGACCCTCTATTTTGCGCTAGACATGCGTCCCCCTCCCGCCTCAGGGAAGTATTAATTTCATATTAGCTAAGTTTTGAACCTGCAAACACAGAGCCGTCTGTGGAATACTTTTATCATTTACAATTAGTTTTTAATAAACTCAGCATCACCTCATCCGTGACCGTGATTCATAATAAACCGTGGTTTAGAACCTTTCAAATAATTGAGCATTTAATATAAAACTCGAGAGAGCACTCATGAGATGGCACTGCAAACGGTTCAAACGCTAATTATACTAGTCTTACAACTGTCAGCTGTTACAGTCAGGGGGGTGGAAGCTGATAGGAATTATTGTGACAGAAGTTGTTTGTACCAAGTGAGGTAAAGGGCGAGAGGAAATAACTTTTGTCACTGCATATAGAGGCAGCACATGTCGCAAAAGAGTTTGGCCATTGGCCGATAAGATGGCAGCACATGTTCAAAACAAAATCAACAAGTCGTTGGATGTGAAATATTTGAAATCACTCATGTTTTCGCTCTCGAAGTATCAGCATCAGTTTATCTAAGTCATTTTGTGTATTACTGTTTCGTTGTTTGTTGTTATTTTTATTGTTTCGTTGTTTGTTGAGTTATTTTTGTTTCGTTGTTGTTATTTTTGTTACTTAGTAGTCTTTGATTGACGCTAACCTAACCTAACGGTTAAGTTCTTTTGTGTGAAAAGCTTTGTTTACTTCGTAATTGTGTTTTACATCTGCAAGGTAAGTTTCAATATATATAGTAAAATTGTAAATAAGTTAATTTGTCATAGAAATTATAAACTCAGTAACTTTAATATTTCTATATAAAAAAAAGTTATTAATAACCTCAGTTCAGAAATTATATAAATTTCAAATAATTACGAGTAAAATCTAGCATGAACATAATATTAATTTCCTGTTTCAGACTATGAGAGTTGTTTATTGCGTAGTTCCTGGCTGCAGGAGCAACAATATACAACATTCATCGCTTGCTTTTTTCTCTTTACCAAGAGATGATGTACTTTTGAAGCAGTGGACAACGAACATGAATATGCCTCAATTCATTGATACACCAATTGGTTCTCGATGTCATACTAAAGTGTGTGCATTACACTTTGAAACTACGAAATTTCGAACCCCTGAGCGAAGGAAATTAAACTGTGGAGCTGTTCCTACATTATTACATGAGGATTATGGTAAGCAAGACGTTCATTTAAATTATAAAGTCCATTTTGTGTGATTTTTTTTCGCCAATCGCTTAATTAGAAAACTCCAACTATTATATTATTATGTTAAATGTAGTTATTATTATATATTATGTTAAATGTATTTTTTTGACTAATTCAAAATATGATATACTTTTCGTCAAATAATTTGAAATAATAGCGTCATATTCGTATAATTGGCGAAGAAGTTAAACTGAGAAACAAAAATCTTCTTTTTCCAAAAGTTCTCAATTATGGTGAAATTTTGATTTTTCGCTACATCGATGTCTTATACTTGTACATAAATTTAGTATGTAAAATACGAATGCGTAAAATTTCATCTGAATTTATTTCATTTACAGCTATTGTGTCCAGTAAAATACCTTCCAAGAAGAAGATAATAGCGGATCCAAATCTTCTACTTCAGGGAATCGTGACGAAAAAGTTTCAGCAAAACCGTTAGAGATGCTAATTATCTCTTCGGCGAATTGTGGGGAACCCATGCCTGGCCGTTCTACAGATGATACTGCTGTGCCTAATCTTGAACAATCGATACCTGGACCATCTAAGAATATAACAGTTTCACCTAATCCATGTGAACCCATACTTGGACCTTCCAAGAATATAGCAGTTTCACCCAATCTTGGAGATGCCACGTCTGGATCTTCCAGAAATGAAGCTGTACGTGACGTTACTCCGGTTACGAGTTCTCATAAAAGATGCAAAGGTAATCATTTTATGGTATTTTACGTTACAATATATTTTTTAATCAATTTTTGCCGCGAACATTGATGGTCCCATTATCAATATATCATCAATTTTGCTGAAACTAGGTATCTTATGTTTCATTTGGGGAAATAAATAGTTATAAGCTTGCCGACCATGCACTAGTTTTCATGCTTAGAGGACTATATAAAGCATGGAAACAACCGCTTGCATTCTTCTTTGTGCAATCCGCGGCCAAGACTTTCCACCTTAAAGAATGTATAGAAATAGTTGTGCAAGCTGTACACACTTTAACGAAATTTAAAATTATTGCTTCTGTAAGCGATTTGGGCAGTACAAACAGATCTGCAATAAATACATTAAGTGGGGGAATATATAAATATAATATTTCCAATCACGAGATTATTCATATTTTTGACCCACCTCATCTTTTAAAATGTATGAGAAATAATTTTATGGCAAAAAATGTTAAATTTAATGGGGATGAGGCAGGTGGGGAACCAGCCAAATGGGAAAATATAGTAAAATTATATAATCTGGATGGTACTACTGTGGACAGTAAATTGACCAAATTAACCAAAGACCATATCCAACCTGAAGGCAAGAAGAAGATGAAAGTTAATCTTGCTGCTCAGGTATTTAGCAGGTCGATTTATGCTGCCTTGCAACTACTTATCAGAACAGGGGAGCTTGCTGCTAATGAAAGAACGACCGCGGACTTTTGTCTATTTATGAATAATTTGATAGCCTCAACTCAGGTTTCAAAGGGAAGCGGGCGTTGTCATGTCGTGTACATGAAAATTCGGAACACCATAAATGTTGGGCTGAGGCCAAAATGAAATTAAATAACATGGAATTCCTAACGGGTAGGGAACCACCGTGTGTTCAATATTTTATTGTAACAATACAAAATATGCAAGATCTTTGGATTCAGTTGAAAAATATTGGTTTTAAATATCTGTTAACAAGATATTTAAACCAAGACCCTTTAGAAAATTATTTTGCGGAGATCCGGGGTTTGTGTGGCAGTAATTCCAACCCCACATGTGCACAGTTTGTATCTGCGTTTAAAACCACTTTAATAAATACTACTTTGACAAATTCTAAGGATTCAAACTGTGCAGATGATGGGTCAAATTTCCTAGTTGCCTTGAATTCCCTTCTTTCTTCTGAATCAAATATTGCTTCATCCTTACCAAATGTTCCTTCAACTTCCAGAGAACCTTTCCTTTCCCCTGCTGCACAAACTTTTCAAATAGCGGAATCAATTAAAAAAATTCGGAATTACACGTCTGCGTATATTGCGGGTTTTGTCGGTCGTAGAGTATTGCAGCGTGATTGTCAGATGTGTGTTTCATTTTTTACTTCTGAGACATGTACTAACAGTCACGCTGTAATACAACTGAAAGATTACGGCACAACAAAGAAAAAATTAGTGTATCCTACAGAGGAGATAATTGAGCAAATAGACAAGATAAAAACAGAAATCTTTGCAGATATTCCCCAGTACTTAAATCAAGCAGATTTAATAAATAAACTATGTGCAAAGCACTGGGGAGCAATATTTGTAAACTGCCCATGCGAACAACATGGCGCCGATTTGAAAAAGAATATGTTAATAACAATGGTACATGTTATGATAAAACATTTTATCAGTTTAATTAATAAAAAACTAACAAAAAAGATACACGACCAAACGAAATTGTTGACAATTATATAAAAATATATGGACGAGTAAGTTTTTACCGATGAAAATATACAATACATGTGCTTTCAAAAGAAATTTGATTGTTTTTAGAAATATTATTTTGTTTGTATTAAATTTTATTTCATGGCATTGCTGTAATCTGTTATAATTTTAACATACATTTTTGTAATGTGTAAATGTTACTTTATTAAAGTTTGTTAAATTTATAAAATGTTTTATTTTATTTCAAATTACAACTACATAACCAATATTTTGCATTCCTTTTTTTATACAGGTTCAAGCATATGGACACTAACTCAAGGACAAATGGAAAAAACAATATTTGGATTTCAGTTCAATTCATTAAGAAAATGTAATGTGTAAATTAAATACTTGTATTATTATTATTATTACAATCATTATAATAATTTAAAATATTGCAACTGTAGTAATTACAATTAATATTGTGTAAAATATTTAATTTACAAAATATTTAATCATTATTTGTAAAATGAAATAATAATGTAACCAATAAAGTATAAATTAATTTCATTTTGATTACCGGTAAAAATAATTGTAATATTGAAATTAAAATTTCTAATTTTCATATGGTTGAAGTAGCATGCAGCCCGCATCACAGCTTTTAGCTTTGCCACTAGCGCTAGATGTCGCAATGATTGATAACCCCACTCCTTCTCCCACTTCTACCTTTTCAAATAACACACAGCTGTCACGTCTCTCTTTAGATTATTGGTCCGTGGTTACAGTGTAATTTGGAGTTTTAAATCGATCTGTGTTAACCTCTCTTGCATCTATTACAAATTATTTGTTTGTAAATAAATATTTTGTAGATATTTAGGTGCGTTCAATGAAGCTAGCAAATCGAGCAAATGCTTACTTAGCATTTGCTATCTGCTAGAGCGTGCATTGAACGATCTGCTTGTTTTGCTACGATTGAACTGTCAGATGACTGTCAGTCAGCGAGGTTACGAAAATTGAAAACTTTCAAATATTGAATTTTTGCATAGAATAGAACACTGATATATTGAATGCAGTGTCAGATAAATAATAAATAGAAAATAAACTCTCAATGGTATTAATTACATGTATAATTTAATTTTATTAGGATACTCCACACAAGTAAACTCAAGTACAAATATTTTATGTTACTTTTACGTAATTCATTAATTTTCACTGAAAATATATTCAAATATTACAAATGATATTTGAATTTGTGCGCCATATTTTTACATGCAGCAAAACAAGCGAGAAAATAGTCGCTTGCTTTGCTTACTTAGCAAAACGAGCAAATGCTAAGTTAGCAAGCCGTTCAGTACATTTTACTTCCGCTTTGCTCGATTTGCTAGCTTCATTGAACGCACCTATTGTTTAGTGAAAGTAATTAGAGAATATATTGAACATGCGTTCTATGATTGATTTTTGCTTTATGTGCTCAAATGATAACAAATGCAACATTGTGGACAACAAAATAGTTACACAAGTGGAATATCTTATGCCTGAAATTGTAAGTAACTTTATACATTTTACTTTTCTTTAAAGGTATTGAATAACTTTGGAACTTATATTGAAATACGAAGTCATATAAAAAAATAACCTTAAAAGTCCAAGTTCTTGTATAATTTTTTTTTACAAACGCCACATTCCTCTACAATTAAAATTCTATTCTCCCCTAGAAAACAGTTCTATTTAAAAACTTTTTTAAATATTTTATGAAAAGCTGCGAGTACTTATTATTGACTGATTGGTCTATAAATTAACAATATTATTTTTCCACCCTTACCCTTCTTATGTGAAACTACGTACTACTTTTAACACTTAGTGCTTGTGGAATAATGCCATCTGCTAATTAAATGTTTATATGTACAATGTGTTTTAAAGAGTAATGATTAATGGGAGCAGGCGTGATATAGTTGTAACCAAAGAATATTAACTCTACAGAGTTGGTATTCTTTGGTTGTAACCGTTATGCCATCTTAGGCATAAACTTTCTAGAACTATGTAATAAAATTCGTGCACTTTACAAACTGGTATTAAAAGTGACAGATAGAAGGTAGTTCAAGGCTGACGGTCACAATAGACCAGGAAACTGTATCGGTCAAACATAAGCGTCAAATTCAAAGTCAGTTCATAAGGGAAAAGATAATTTGCTGACCAAAAAAAAAGTGTTGTTACATGGTGTGCTACCATCTTTATATTGAATATATATCCTACATAAATACGTTAGTTTATGCTACCACCCATAAACTATCCCTACAACCCCTAGCAGATAGACTTTACTTGTGTGACTATTACAATTTCGCTTTAAATTCAGTATATTAATTAATGCTACCACGTTCATATTGCACACGCTTACTTCAGTAATTCATGTGATTATGATACCACCCATAAATCATCCCTACAACCCCTAGCAAATAGCCTTTACTTGTGTGACTATTACAATTTTGTTTTAAATTCAGTATTTTAATTAATGCTACCAAGTTCATATTGCTCACGCTTAGTTCAGTAATTGATGTGATTATGCTACCATCCATAATCCATCCCTACAACCCCTAGCAGATAGACTTTACTTGTGTGACTATTACAATTTTGCTTTAAATTCAGTGTTTTCAGTAATGCTACCAAGTTCATATTGTACACGCTTACTTCGGTAATTGATGTGATTACGCTACCACCCATAAACCATCCCTAAAACCCCTAGCAGATAGACTTTACTTGTGTGACTATTACAATTTTGCTTAAATTCAGTGTTTTAATTAATGCTACCAAGTTCATATTGCACACGCTTACTTCAGTAATAGATGTGATTATGCTACCACCCATAAACCATCCCTACAACCCCTAGCAGATAGACTTTACTTGTATGACTATTACAATTTAGCTTAAATTCAGTGTTTTAATTAATGCTACCAAGTTCATATTGCACACGCTTACTTCAGTAATAGATGTGATTATGCTACCACCCATAAACCATCCCTACAACCCCTAGCAGATAGACTTTACTTGTGTGACTATTACAATTTTGCTTAAATTCAGTGTTTTAATTAATGCTACCAAGTTCATATTGCACACGCTTACTTCAGTAATAGATGTGATTATGCTACCACCCATAAACCATCCCTAAAACCCCTAGAAGATAGACTTTACTTGTGTGACTTACAATTTTGCTTAAATTCAGTGTTTTAATTAATGCTACCAAGTTCATATTGCACACGCTTACTTCAGTAATAGATGTGATTATGCTACCACCCATAAACCATCCGTACAATCCCTAGCAGATAGACTTTACTTGTGTGACTATTACAATTTTGCTTTAAATTCAGTGTTTTCAGCAATGCTACCAAGTTCATATTGCACACGCTTACTTCAGTAATTGATGTGATTATGCTACCACCCATAATCCATCCCTACAACCCCTAGCAGATAGACTTTACTTGTGTGACTATTACAATTTAGCTTAAATTCAGTGTTTTAATTAATGCTACCAAGTTCATATTGCACACGCGTACTTCAGTAATAGATGTGATTATGCTACCACCCATAAACCATCCCTAAAACCCCTAGAAGATATACTTTACTTGTGTGACTTACAATTTAGCTTAAATTCAGTGTTTTTATTAATGCTACCAAGTTCATATTGCACACGCTTACTTCAGTAATAGATGTGATTATGCTACCACCCATAAACCATCCCTAAAACCCCTAGAAGATAGACTTTACTTGTGTGACTTACAATTTTGCTTTAAATTCAGTGTTTTAAGTAATGCTACCAAGTTCATATTGCACACGCTTACTTCAGTAATTGATGTGATTATGCTACCACCCATAAACCATCCCTACAACCCCTAGCAGATAGACTTTACTTGTGTGACTATTACAATTTAGCTTAAATTCAGTGTTTTAATTAATGCTACCAAGTTCATATTGCACACGCGTACTTCAGTAATAGATGTGATTATGCTACCACCCATAAACCATCCCTAAAACCCCTAGAAGATAGACTTTACTTGTGTGACTTACAATTTAGCTTAAATTCAGTGTTTTTATTAATGCTACCAAGTTCATATTGCACACGCTTACTTCAGTAATAGATGTGATTATGCTACCATCCATAAACCATCTCTACAACCCCTAGCAGATAGACTTTACTTGTGTGACTATTACAATTTAGCTTAAATTCAGTGTTTTAATTAATGCTACCAAGTTCATATTGCACACGCTTACTTCGGTAATAGATGTGATTATGCTACCACCCATAATCCATCCCTACAACCCCTAGCAGATAGACTTTACTTGTGTGACTATTACAATTTAGCTTAAATTCAGTGTTTTAATTAATGCTACCAAGTTCATATTGCACACGCTTACTTCAGTAATAGATGTGATTATGCTACCACCCATAAACCATCCCTACAACCCCTAGCAGATAGACTTTACTTGTGTGACTATTACAATTTAGCTTAAATTCAGTGTTTTAATTAATGCTACCAAGTTCATATTGCACACGCTTACTTCAGTAATAGATGTGATTATGCTACCACCCATAAACCATCCCTAAAACCCCTAGAAGATAGACTTTACTTGTGTGACTTACAATTTTGCTTAAATTCAGTGTTTTAATTAATGCTACCAAGTTCATATTGCACACGCTTACTTCAGTAATAGATGTGATTATGCTACCACCCATAAACCATCCCTACAATCCCTAGCAGATAGACTTTACTTGTGTGACTATTACAATTTTGCTTTAAATTCAGTGTTTTAAGCAATGCTACCAAGTTCATATTGCACACGCTTACTTCAGTAATTGATGTGATTATGCTACCACCCATAATCCATCCCTACAACCCCTAGCAGATAGACTTTACTTGTGTGACTATTACAATTTTGCTTTAAATTCAGTGTTTTAAGTAATGCTACCAAGTTCATATTGCACACGCGTACTTCAGTAATTGATGTGATTATGCTACCATCCATAAACCATCCCTACAACCCCTAGCAGATAGACTTTACTTGTGTGACTATTACAATTTAGCTTAAATTCAGTGTTTTAATTAATGCTACCAAGTTCATATTGCACACGCTTACTTCAGTAATTGATATGATTATGCTACCATCCATAAACCATCCCTACAACCTCTAGCAGATAGACTTTACTTGTGTGACTATTACAATTTAGCTTAAATTCAGTGTTTTAATTAATGCTACCAAGTTCATATTGCACACGCTTATTTCGGTAATAGATGTGAATATGCTACCACCCATAATCCATCCCTACAACCCCTAGCAGATAGACTTTACTTGTGTGACTATTACAATTTAACTTAAATTCAGTGTTTTAATTAATGCTACCAAGTTCATATTGCACACGCTTACTTCAGTAATTGATGTGATTATGCTACCACCCATAAACCATCCCTACAACCCCTAGCAGATAGACTTTACTTGTGTGACTATTACAATTTAGCTTAAATTCAGTGTTTTAATTAATGCTACCAAGTTCATATTGCACACGCTTATACTTCGGTAATAGATGTGATTATGCTACCACCTATAATCCATACCTACAACCCCTAGCAGATAGACTTTACTTGTGTGACTATTACAATTTAGCTTAAATTCAGTGTTTTAATTAATGCTACCAAGTTCATATTGCACACGCTTACTTCAGTAATTGATGTGATTATGCTATCACACATAAAACATCCCTATAACCCTATAACCTTTGATAGATAGACTTCACGTATGGTTGTTTCTGAAGAAGTACATGAATTTCTAATAACATTTAATATGTAGGTATTTTTTAAATATATTTTTAGCATTGTTTATATTTATAGTATTTCAGTAATGTTGTACCAATTGTAATGTTTTCACGATGGTTATGGAACCAGTGATCGCAAGTTGTGCAATGAATTCTCTGTATGATTGAAGATCATTAGTTATATGAAAATTTAATGTATTATCTGATTTGTTACTAACATATATCAACAAACATACATACTACATACATACAATCCATAACAATCATAATTGTCCTGAGGGACATACACATATTTACCAATATCCTTCTTTGAATATTATATTCGTGTCTCTAAAACTATGGTATGTATTGTACAAAGAGGCAATAATAAATATTTAATTTTCAAGTACATATTTTTGTCTTAACAAATTATTCCGAATGAGCAACTTATATTAGTTATTGTTAAACCTGTTTTAGGGTTGGGGAGTTATAACATAAAACAAATAGAGTAGGTACTAAAATTAGTAGTGTTTGGCACGCCAGTGCAGTAGGTAGAGCGAACAAACAGTAACGGCAACTAGAGCTAGAGGTCTTTCAAAATGAAAAATCTGTTGTGGGCAGCACAATACCTCTCGCCACTTCCTTTTTTTGGTTACATAAGTATAGTAATTATGTACATAGATGTCAAATGTCAGAATTTTACATTAAAAATTTCAAGATTTTCTAAATTTACGTAGTTAATTTATCACCAGGAGTTTAAAATTTACTTGTCGTATGCCTTGGATACTTAACATTTAATTCTGCTCCACATGGAATTGGAAAATCACTAAATTTAGAATGAGAAAATATGATATTTGACATCTATATACATAATTACTAGCTATCATTCTGACATGGGCCCCCATATCTGCTTGACAAGGCCAACAAAATCACATGACTGCTCGAGCCCTATTGTATTTAACATTTCTTGTATACCTACAATCTACACCATAAATTCTACTTACGCATATATCTATTCCTTATATTTAGATTGTTTAATTTTAAATTAATTTTATGAAGAAATTTTGTCCTCTTCTAATTTTTCGAAATGTTTCCAATTCATTGTCAGGATTGACAGTATTTTTGAAGGATATATGTAATATAACTGTAATATTTAATATTTAGCTATTAATACTTTAAGAAATAATATAATGTACTTCCCAGAAAAAGTCTTCAGTAATGTCTTCGGATTTCTGACACTGACATTTATCTGTCAGTTACAAACAATTTTAATTTTCAACTATTTTCCATGGTCATTTTTTCGGCTGTAAAATTTATTATAACAGATTATTTTACATATTATATTTCTTTTATCTCTAAATCTAAATAATATATAATAAAATATTTAAATGTATCAGATAGAGAATTTAATTTTCTTTAATATTATATTACCAAGAAAAAATATTATTTAGAAGATTTTTTTCAAGAATCTTCTACTTCCGGTTGTCCAATTGTTACCAAAACCTTTTCAGATCTTCCCATGAATGTCCGATTGGGAAATACGTAGTTAAACAAATTTAAAGTCTTATAGTTTTTGAGTAACCGTCCTTCCAACATCCCCCCCCCCACACACACACACACACGCACGCACGCACGCACGCGCACACGCACACACACACACATACACACATACACACATACACACATACACACATACACACACATACACACATACACACATACACACATACACACATACACACATACACACATACACACATACACACATACACACATACACACATACACACATACACACATACACACACACACACACACACACATACACACACATACACACACATACACACACATACACACACATACACACACATACACACACACATACACACACACATACACACACACATACACACACATACACACACACACACACACACACACACACACATCATCGTAAAAATGTTAAAATCGGATTGTATGGACCTTAAAACGTGCTTATTCAATAAAATCTGGATATGCGATTTTTAGCATGAATCCATTACCTCTCTTACCGAGAGGTAAAAATGAAGAGTCGGTTACGCGAAAGACAAATTTTGGTTTTAGAAAGAAATGCATAGATGATAAACAAGGAAAACTTCTCTACTCTCTATCTCACATATATTAGTGATCATATTGCGCACTGTGTTCAGTGTTCTATTTGTGGATTTTCCACTATTATTATCAAATGTCCGGTCAAATGTGTCCTACACACACCATCAAAGAAGTTTGTTCAAAAGCAAACGAAAGAAGTGATTTGGAATATTCATAAATATTTTAAAGAAAATAAAAGTTATTTTATAATTAACTGAAATAAATTTATGTAATAATTATTTTTTAATATATAGATCTTGGTGTAAAGAACGTTAATGTCTGTTGCAGAAGCATTTGGATTTTGCAGCCGAACTGTGGAGCGCATTGTTAAAGCCGGTAATAGAACAGAAAATATAAATAATGGTAATGCTGATAATAATATCGTCTCGTTTACTAGTCCACGGGAGAATATGCCAAAGAGATATGCAAAATGGATGGTAATAATTTTACAAAAAAAGCAATAAAAAAAATATTGCATGCAATATTATGGACGATTTAGTAGATATACTAGTGACTATAAATTTAGGTGACGATTACACCACTGAGAATAATTTTCTCAGTTAAGGCGAAGATGAATAATTATTTATTTTAATTAATAAAAACCTGACACGAAAATTATTTACTGTACTGTAAAGGTCACATAAGTAAAGTCTATTTGCGAGGGGTTGTAGGGATGGTTTATGAGTGGTAACAAAATCACATCAATTACCGAAGTAAGCGTGTGCAATATGAACTTGGTAGCATTACTTAAAACACTGAATTTAAAGCAAAATTGTAATAGTCACACAAGTAAAGTCTATCTGCTAGGGGTTGTAGGGATGGTTTATGGCTAATGGCATAATCACATCAATTACTGAAGTACGCGTGTGCAATATGAACTTGGTAGCATTACTTAAAACACTGAATTTAAAGCAAAATTGTAATAGTCACACAAGTAAAGTCTATCTGCTAGGGGTTGTAGGGATGGTTTATGGGTGATAGCATGATCACATCATTTACTGAAGTAAGCGTGTGCAATATGAACTTGGTAGCATTAATTAAAACACTGAATTTAAGCTAAATTGTAATAGTCACACAAGTAAAGTCTATCTGCTAGGGGTTGTAGGGATGGATTATGGGTGGTAGCATAATCACATCAATTACTGAAGTAAGCGTGTGCAATATGAACTTGGTAGCATTAATTAAAACACTGAATTTAAGCTAAATTGTAATAGTCACACAAGTAAAGTCTATCTGCTAGGGGTTGTAGGGATGGATTATGGGTGGTAGCATAATCACATCAATTACTGAAGTACGCGTGTGCAATATGAACTTGGTAGCATTACTTAAAGCACTGAATTTAAAGCAAAATTATAATAGTCACATGTGAAGTCTATCTGCTAGGGGTTGTAGGGATGGATTATGGGTGGTAGCATAATCACATCAATTACTGAAGTACGCGTGTGCAATATGAACTTGGTAGCATTACTTAAAGCACTGAATTTAAAGCAAAATTATAATAGTCACATGTGAAGTCTATCTGCTAGGGGTTGTAGGGATGGATTATGGGTGGTAGCATAATCACATCTATTACTGAAGTAAGCGTGTGCAATATGAGCTTGGTAGCATTACTTAAAACACTGAATTTAAAGCAAAATTGTAATAGTCACACAAGTAAAGTCTATCTGCTAGGGGTTGTAGGGATGGATTATGGGTGGTAGCATAATCACATCAATTACTGAAGTAAGCGTGTGCAATATGAACTTGGTAGCATTAATTAAAACACTGAATTTAAGCAAAATTGTAATAGTCACACAAGTTAAGTCTATCTGCTAGGGGTTGTAGGGATGGATTATGGGTGGTAGCATAATCACATCAATTACCGAAGTAAGCGTGTGCAATATGAACTTGGTAGCATTTATTAAAACACTGAATTTAAGCAAAATTGTAATAGTCACACAAGTAAAGTCTATCTGCTAGGGGTTGTAGGGATGGATTATGGGTGGTAGCATAATCACATCAATTACTGAAGTAAGCGTGTGCAATATGAACTTGGTAGCATTGCTTAAAACACTGAATTTAAAGCAAAATTGTAATAGTCTCAAGTGAAGTCTATCTGCTAGGGGTTGTAGGGATGGATTACGGGTGGTAGCATAATCACATCAATTACCGAAGTAAGCGTGTGCAATATGAACTTGGTAGCATTGCTTAAAACACTGAATTTAAAGCAAAATTGTAATAGTCACACAAGTTAAGTCTATCTGCTAGGGGTTGTAGGGATGGATTATGGGTGGTAGCATAATCACATCAATTACCGAAGTAAGCGTGTGCAATATGAACTTGGTAGCATTTATTAAAACACTGAATTTAAGCAAAATTGTAATAGTCACACAAGTAAAGTCTATCTGCTAGGGGTTGTAGGGATGGATTATGGGTGGTAGCATAATCACATCAATTACTGAAGTAAGCGTGTGCAATATGAACTTGGTAGCATTGCTTAAAACACTGAATTTAAAGCAAAATTGTAATAGTCTCAAGTGAAGTCTATCTGCTAGGGGTTGTAGGGATGGTTTATGGATGGTAGCATAATCACATCTATTACTGAAGTAAGCGTGTGCAATATGAACTTGGTAGCATTAATTAAAACACTGAATTTAAGCAAAATTGTAATAGTCACACAAGTTAAGTCTATCTGCTAGGGGTTGTAGGGATGGATTATGGGTGGTAGCATAATCACATCAATTACCGAAGTAAGCGTGTGCAATATGAACTTGGTAGCATTTATTAAAACACTGAATTTAAGCAAAATTGTAATAGTCACACAAGTTAAGTCTATCTGCTAGGGGTTGTAGGGATGGATTATGGGTGGTAGCATAATCACATCAATTACTGAAGTAAGCGTGTGCAATATGAACTTGGTAGCATTGCTTAAAACACTGAATTTAAAGCAAAATTGTAATAGTCTCAAGTGAAGTCTATCTGCTAGGGGTTGTAGGGATGGTTTATGGATGGTAGCATAATCACATCTATTACTGAAGTAAGCGTGTGCAATATGAACTTGGTAGCATTAATTAAAACACTGAATTTAAGCAAAATTGTAATAGTCACACAAGTTAAGTCTATCTGCTAGGGGTTGTAGGGATGGATTACGGGTGGTAGCATAATCACATCAATTACTGAAGTACGCGTGTGCAATATGAACTTGGTAGCATTACTTTTACTTAAAACACTGAATTTAAAGCAAAATTGTAATAGTCACACAAGTAAAGTCTATCTGCTAGGGGTTGTAGGGATGGATTATGGGTGGTAGCATAATCACATCAATTACCGAAGTAAGCGTGTGCAATATGAACTTGGTAGCATTTATTAAAACACTGAATTTAAGCAAAATTGTAATAGTCACACAAGTAAAGTCTATCTGCTAGGGGTTGTAGGGATGGATTATGGGTGGTAGCATAATCACATCAATTACCGAAGTAAGCGTGTGCAATATGAACTTGGTAGCATTAATTAAAACACTGAATTTAAGCAAAATTGTAATAGTCACACAAGTAAAGTCTATCTGCTAGGGGTTGTAGGGATGGATTATGGGTGGTAGCATAAACTCATGCATTTATGTAGGCTGTATATTCATTAAAAAGATGGTAGCACACCATTTAACAGTACTACATTTTTTTTTTGGTCAGCAAATTATGCAGACCCCTTCTAAATTATAGTTTCTGGATCAATATTTCAAGTTTGTTATCTTACAATATAGGTTATAATGTTGTATTATACGTAAACGATAATCTTTATTTAAAAAAATACTTTAATATATATTTATATGGATAATCCTGACGGCATATTCAAATAAAAAATAATTGTTGTAATAGCAGAAAAATAATATTTGAATGACATAAAAATGTTTGGAATGAAATTAGCGCAAGAGCCTCTTACGAGATAACCTTGTAACTATAGTATCTGTAGCGCAGCTGTTTACAGACATAAGAACAGAATTACCTTATTTGTAAATTCGTAAAGGGTAAACTTACAGATCAACTGTAAGCTACAAATTTATAGAAAGATGAACAGAATCGACCCATTAATAGGTATATTGTTGCACTTTACGTATTTATGGGTGGGTGAGAGACTATCAACGACATATGTTATCACGGTTTGCTTATAACATTTTAATTTCTAATAAGTTTCTTACTTTATCTTTTCTAGGGGTTTAAACTGTTGCAATCTATTAATGAATAAACAGTATCGAATTCTTTATAAGAGCTGCTTAATTTCTTTGACGAAATATCTGGTCTATTCAAACTGTGACTCAAATTATATACATATATACACAGGGTGTAATATCTAAACGAACTACCTCAAATAATTTCTATATTAATAAATACAAATACTAGAAGGCAATATTAATTTTTTTTAAAACCAGTAATTATTAGAGTGCCCTGACAAAGAGAAGTGAAATTTTGTTGTTTTAATTAATCATAAATGTCAACGCAAACGAAATATTCACATATTTCTTACATGGCATTCTAATGGGAAAGTTTAGTGTATTTCTTTTATTTTACTAAGAATGTCTTCAAAAGTGATATTCTATATTGTATTTCACTCACAGATGCCTAGATTTCTCAAAAAATGAAATTTTCTAAAATAATGGCGTCACAAAAGTGCACGGAGAACGTATAGTCTACCTTAAGCAGATACGCGCTTGGTTCACATGGCAACAGGATGATTCTACTTATTTCATTTAGTGTATTATTGTATACAATATAAAAAATTAAGTATTGTATAATAGTTTTGAAAACAAATACAATTCCAATTCGAACTAAAAACTCATAACCTCACTCCGCGAACAAGTAAACAAACCCACATGAGGCTAGTTCACGTGTAGTGTAATGCCTCAACATACGTTCAAAAAGTGAGGTCTCACCATCCTTTCTGGGCATGCGCATAAGTCATTTGTGACGTCACAAAAGGTCAATGACAGATAATTAATCATAAATAAATGGGCACATAAGTTTAACTTTCAACTAAATTTTAAGTTATAATTATTCATATATTTACGATTGGGGAAGTTTAGTGGTTTTTTAAAATTATTTTATTTTATTAAGATTGTCTTCAAAAGTGATATTCTATATTGAATTTCACTCAAAGATGCCTAGGGTGCGGTCCGAATCACGCTGTAAGTACCAACAGCGCGCTAACAGTTGGTCCGAATCATACTCACAACGCTTAAAGTTTGCGCTGGGAGGTGTATGACGTCAGATGTGACGTCAACATTTCATGCTTACAGTGCTCACACTGCTCACGTCGAAGAGCATAGGCAGTGTAAGCACTGTAAGCACGCTTGTTATATTTGACGCCATTACGCGCCGAACAATGAAATATGTACTCGTAATATTTATTATTATACAGGATAAATCCCAATAACAATAATTTTACATATAACTAGAACAGATACAGGTTGTACGTATGCAGTATTTATAACGAGTATATTATAAAAATAATTATAATACCTAGATACATAATACTTAATAATAAACAAAGAAAAATAATAAAAATGAAGCAGTAGAAAAAGACACAAAATCTAAAATAAACCATCGTAATATTACAAATTATTAATAAATGAATAAAGTTTGTTTTTAAATTAATTACAAAGTGTCCGAAAAATCGAATTCAGCGCTTACAAAATTTAATGCAAGACACATTGAATTTAGAGGTAAATTATAACTTAAAGCAGTTCTAGCAAACTTATATAAAAATGTTGATGTATTTCGGACATTACATGATTTTAAATAGAAATATAAGCTTGCTAAGAGAGTGGAATCATCAACCAAGTTTACAATTTTGTACAAAAACATAATTTGATGACCAGTGCAACGAGTTTGTAGCGATTCTAAATTAAAGGCAATTAGTAATTCTTTATAATCCAAATTTGGCCATACATGTTTTATTCTGTGGTAATATAATTTGGAAAATCTTTTTTGAACATTTTCTATTAATTGTATTTGATATACATGGTATGGATTTCAAATGATGCAACCATATTCGAGTTTACTGCGTACAATTGCGGAAAACAGAGATGGTAAATTATTCTTATTGCGAAAATTATATGTGTTACGCAATATAAAACCCATACTTTTGGAGGCCTCAGATACCATCCTTTCAATATGTTACTGAAGTTACTCGATGCAGATACATCATTAATTACTCATAACTTGACAATATTCTCATTAAAATATTTCTGAATCACTATCATCGCTCTCTCAAATAAGGGAAACTGTTTCCATCAGAACTATTTTTTCTTGGTTAATCATTGTGCAGAGGTTATATATGTCACAAATGACAAGCAAGATATAAGCGCGCTTACGAACGGTCCGAATTGTTAACGTCTTCACAGTCGTCAGCGCGCTCAATCATATCGGACCAGCTGTGAGCAGTCTAAGCACTGTAAGCTATGATAGCACGATTCGGACCGCAGCCCTAGATTTCTCAAAAAGTGAATTTTTCTAAAATAATGACGTCACAACAGTTCACGAAGGACGTACAGTCTACCTTAAGCAGGCGCGCGCTGGGTTCCCATGGCAACAGGGAGTTTTAAAAATGGCAGCCACATGTTTTGACGTTTATAAGCAGTGACAGTTCTGTGTTAAGATTATTATAGGTTATATTTCGGTTCTTCTTGTGCAAACGACTAGTTCAATTCATTTCATTGTGTATATTGTATTCATTTGTGTGGATTGAAAAAGTTTGTTAGTGTAAATATTTCAAGAAAATTAATTTTGTTTCGTAAAGATGAGCAAAAAATAACAACAGAAATTATATTTTAGTAATAACCTATCGCTGTGTTTTTAGATTTTTCTATTCCCCTGATATAAATAATGGATTTTCTTTATAAAAATTGTGAATCATAGCTTCATTGATTTCTGGTAAATTGTTGCTTTCGGCGGCGACAAATTCTGTTTCCATCTTAAACTACAAAAAGAAAATATTAATTACTGTAAAAATAATAAACATTTATTTACATATACGTAAAACTCGCAATAAACTTGCATATACATGCAAAAGAAAAGAATATACTAATATGTGTACAAAAAATATTTACCTTAGAAGTTGAACAGAACAGAATATTAAAAATTAAGTACTGTATAATAGTTTTGCAAAGAAATATAATTCCACTTCAAACTATAAATTTTGTAACCTCACTCCGCGAAAACGTAAACAAACCCTCGTGAACTGGCCAGAAGTTTGTAGTGTAATACACAACCTACGTTTAAAAAGTCAGGTCTCACCTTCCATTCTACGTTTGCGCATGTCACTTGTGACGTCACAACAGTTCGATGATAAATAATTAATTATAAATAAATGAGAACATTATTTTAACTTTCAATTACATTTTCAGTTATAATTATTCATATATTTACGATTAAAAAATATTTTACATGTAATTTCAATCACGCTAAACTTCCCCATTTCGCCAAACTTCCCCATTCTATGAAAAAAATTAACACGCATTCATATTTTACCATTCATGGCACTCTTATTATATCCATATTTTAATCAATAATCAATCAATAATAAAATTTATATGCATTTTTCTCAAAAATAAAGTCGTTATGTAAGTTTAATAATACATAATATATTTTAGCCATAGAGTATACATACAAGAATATACCAGATAGATAGATACTTTATTAAATTCGTACCGTTCGGTTTTGAATTCTACATCGTTAGTACAAAATAATTATAATTTTTAAAGGCAATGTGCTATGTATGTCATGCATATTTTACATTACAAATTAAGTACATATCTATAAATATATATTTAAGTTAATTCTTCTCTTCTGCTTCTTACTCTTTGGATCCAAGATTCTCCACTTCCTGCTTCGTCTAGTATGTAGAAAATACTGTGGTCTTCTTTTGTTAATTCTCGACAGTTGTACATAAGATGTTGGATAGTTTCTTCATGTTGATGGCATAGTCTGCATTTCCTTTCGTTTTCGTCTAGCCAGTATTTACTTCCATTTGTCTCATTTCCACATCTCAACCTTGCTATAGCTTTGATCGGTTTTTTGGTCTCTTTTGTAAGGTACGCCGGCGTGACTATAGGTCTTACGAACTTGTATAGTTGGTTGTATTTTGATTGTCTTATTTTACTATCTTGTTCTTGTTTTTGAAGTTGTTTGTCTCTTCTTTTTATTTCTTCTATAAATTCAATGTTACAGTTTCTGTTAATCTCTATTTGTATTGTTGAGTGTCCATTTCTTTTGTAATATTGTCTCCTTTTTGTTTCCCATTTGTTTTCTTGTATGTTTCTATCTCTGTTTTTCTTCATTTGTATCCAGAATATACATGGTGTCACTGAAAATACGAGGGTCATTCAATAAGTAAGGAGACAAATTCTATAATTTTATAACTATTCAATGAATGTGTACAATCTTTTCAGGGGTGTTAGTTGGCAACCTTGGGATATGCTCTGAGCAGCTGTTTCATCATTTTGTCAACATAACCTCAAATTTTTCAGTTCACCATGGCAAGTCCACTAGAAGATTGCACCTTAGAAGAGCAGCGCTCAGTCATTAGATTTTTAGTCGCAGAAGGTGTAAAACCAAGTGAATTTTTTTCTAGAATGTTAATACAGTATGGTAAAAGTTGTATGAACCGTGCGAATTTTTACAAGTGGGTTGATCGGTTTAAAAGTGGCCGAACAAGTGTAGGCGATGAACCTCGATGTGAACGTCCAGTGGAAGTTTCTGGTCCCTCGTTGGAATCGAGGAGTCTATTGCAATTTCCTTGAAGATCAGCGAACTATCAATAGCCAATACTACTCTGAGATGCTAGAACACAAAGATAAACCAGCTATCAGGAGCAAACGCCATGGACTCTTGTCAAAAGGAGTCATTCTTCAGCACGATAACGCCCGCCCTCATACAGCCCAGCTGACCCGTGATAAGCTTCAAGAATTGGGTTGGGAGGTCTTACCTCATCCTGCCTACAGTCCCGACCTCGCCCCATCTGATTTTTACCTGTCTGGACCACTCAAAGACGCCCTACGTGGAAAAAGATTTGCTAACAATGAGGAAGTTAAGGAAGCGGTGCAAAAGTGGCTTCGGGGTAAATCGAAAGAATTCTTCGCCAAGGGAATTAGGAAGCTGCAAGAAAAATGGGACAAGTGCATAACTGTGGGGGGTGATTATGTTGAAAAATAGCCTTAATTTTGAAAGATTGAAATAAACCGTTTTTGAGCTATAGCCATTTGTCTCTTTACTTATTGAATGACCCTCGTACAATATCACCGGGTTGCAGAAACGCTAATCAAAATTAATCATTTGTTAACAAACCGTTAACGGTTAATCAATGTTTAATTAACCGTTAACGAACAATTAATCGTTAATCATATTGTAACAAACATCAAAGTTAATCAACCGTTAACGGGTTATTAACTACATTTTGGGTTGCACAAACACCAATCATCATTTAATTATCCGTTAACAAATAATTATTTTTAATTGAAGCTAGTGCATCAATTAATGAACAATCAATTTGATATTTGAGTTTCTATTCAATTAAATTTTAATCGAGTGTTGTTCTGAAATTATTTGAATAAGAAATTTAAAATAATATTCTTTATTGTATATAAAGTTTCGTAACTGTGGTACCGTGGGTTGACAAGTGATACACTGACACTTTCTATTAAATCTTTATCTTCTAATAATTCCCTCTTTGATACAAGTCCTCATTACAACCTCACTCGGCAACTGCCCGCTACTAACTAACTCACAATTTCAGTTGTACAATAATATTTTATTATTTATAATTAATTGGTATAACTAATTAATTCATTACGTATCTATAGGTCTCCACATTCCCTCCTTCTTTTTAAACCTGAGTGGTGTGACCTTATTGTTACTGTTTTTTGCTGAATGATTTTCTTCTTCTTGGTTACTGGGTACTTTGTCTTGTTTTGAATCCCTTTTATAATCTTCTTCCTTTTCTGATGTTGTTATACTGGACTCGCTAGCTTCTTTATCGCTAGTTTCTGGAAGTTTCTTTATATGCGTAATATGACGCTTAATAGTATGTCCTTCTCTAGCTAGAGTTATCTCATTGCCTACTTTCTCTATAACCTCGTACTCTGCGCTACCGAACCTCGGTGTCTCGCCTGTCTTAATATTGTTTTCCTTAGCTCTTCTTGTTTCATCTTCTCTCCCTTTTCCTTTTTGTTTATTGACTATATCGTTATCACGAGCTTCATCATCTCCCGATTCTGCTTTAATATCCGTTATCGACGGAATTTTGTCTCTAATACTACGATTGAACATTAGTTCCGAAGGTGATTTCCCGGTTGTTCCGTGAGGTGTTACGTTATACATAAGAATATATTTCTGCAAATCTTTTCTATAGTCAGTGTTATTTGCGTAACTGATTTTCAGTCGTTTCAGTATGGATTTGTTGGCATTTTCCACTTCTCCATTCGCCTGTGGCCAGTATGGGGGAGTTTGAATTAATTGTATGTTATTTTCCGAGCAGAAATTCTTGAACTCTTGGCTTATGAATTGTCTTCCATTGTCTGCCCTTAAAGGAAAGCCAAGTCTGGAAAATATCTCTAGTAGATAATCAATTATAACTCCTGAAGTAATCACAGTTAAGAATTTTATTTCCTGATATCTCGAATAATAATCTATTACTACAAATACGTAAACTTTATCAGGTAGTGGCCCCATAAGATCCATTGCGAGACATTGCCACGGTCCCTCCGGAAATTTATGCCTATTCATTGGTGGAGGTCTATTCGGTTGTCCTACTAATAGACAATCCCTACATTTCTTAACAAAGCTTTCTACCTGCCTATCTATGAGTGGCCACCAGACTTTTGCCCTTAGTCGTCGCTTCATAACTGTTTCGCCGGGATGGCCTTCGTGAGCCAATTCCAGCGTTTGTGTACGTAGGGTAGGAGGTATTACAATTCTGTTTCCACGAAGTATTAATGGGCCTACTGTAGTTAATTCATATCGGAAAGGATAATAGCTGTTATTTTGTGATTTGCTCCACGAGTCTTCGTTTATATTTATCACTGTTTGAGTTAACTCAGTGTCTAATTTGCTTTCCGCAGTTATTTGTGAAATACTCATTGCTCTAGCAGTACTCTGTTTTATGACTGAGAAGATATGTTGTTGACTTTCTCTGTCGAATGAACCCTCGTTTCTAAGTGGGCATAATCTCGAAACTGAATCTGCGATGTTTTCTTTGCCCGACTGATAAATAATTTTAAATTTAAATGACTGTAGTCTTAGTACCCAACGTTCTATTCGTGCCGGTGGTTTTGATGATGGTTTAAATATGGCCTCCAATGGTTTATGATCTGTAACGAGTTCGAAGGTTAGTCCTGTAAGGTAGAAGACTCTTTTTCCGTCTGCGAGTATCTACGTTCGGTATCTGATAAACTTTTACTCGAGAATGATATAACTTTAGGTACTTCGTTAACATCGAATTGTATTAATACCGCTCCCAAAGCAACCGGGCTTGCATCCGCGAGTTCTTAGCTGAGGATCAAAATATGACAATGTTGGCAGCTTGGCTAAAGCATTCTTTAATTTGTTGAAGTTTTCCTGATGCGTCGGTGTCCATGTAAATTTCACATCCTTTTTTGTGAGATTACGAAGTGGTTCAATTAATGTTCCTAGGTCAGGAATAAATTTTCCTAGGTCAGGAATAAATTTTCCTAGATATGTTACTGTACCTAGAAAACTTCTTACTTCCTCTTTAGTGACTGGTGCCCGAAATTCCAAGATGGCTGAAACTTTTCTACGATCGGCATCGATGCCTTTTTCGGAAAGTGTGTGCCCTAGAAAGGTCAACTCGCGTACCTTTGTTACACAGTTAGATTTGTTAAGGAAGACATTGCTAGTTTGGAGAACCTCCAACGTTTCTTTCAAACATGAGTCATGCTCTTCTTCTGTGCTCCCAAAAATGATTATGTCGTCTAAATAATTCAGACAATTTTTACAAGACGATAAAATACTTTCGAAAGTTCGTTGAAATATTTCCGGAGCCGAATTTACTCCGAACATTAACCGTTTGTATCGGAACATTCCTTGGTTTGTAATGAAGGTTGTAATTGCGCGGCTGTCTTCGTGTAATTCGAGTTGGTGATAAGCGCTCATTAAATCGAGGCGTGAAAAGTACTTCGCGTTCCTTAACTTTGTCATGACGGCATCTAATGTTGGAAGTGGATAATTTTCCCGGAGTATTGCTTCGTTGGCTCTTCGCATATCTTCGCAAATTCGGATGTCGCCAGTTGCTTTGAATATCACTACGATCGGCGAAATCCATGCACTAGCTTCTGTAACTCGTTCGATGATGTCTTGCTGTAGAGCCTCCTGAAGCTTTTGTTCGACTTCTGTTTCCACGGATATAGGTATTCGCCTCATTGGTTGTTGGACGGGTTTTATATTCGGATTTATGGTTAACTTGACGACAATATTTTTGACCTTCGGGAACGGTGTTAGTTGAACGTTATTTATATTCAGTCCCAATCTTAGAATTCCCAGTTGTTTAGCTGTTTCTTTCCCCAGTAACGAAATCTCTCCTTCCTCCACAACGTAAAAAGATGATATGATTTCTTCCCTGTTGAGTAGACTAATAGTAGTTTCTAATCGGTGTTTTATATTTAAATTTTGTCCGGATGCGTATGGTTTTAACGTGTCCCTAGTGTTTCTGTCAATATTCCAGACAATTGCTTTCTTCTGTTTTAGTAAGTTCCAATCCTCACCCTTAATTATATTAACTTTGGAACCCGAATCGATCAGGAGTATCACCGGTATGCCCCCAATATTACACGTTATAATGTCGTCCCGGTTCGTTGCGTTGCTTGATTGGAGATCGCTGTTTATTTTGAAACAGTCGTATTTTCTAATTTTGCTTGATGTACCTTGTAAATCTTCGTCCGAAGTCTCAGTGGCAATTTTATTTACATGATGGTCAAAATGGTGGCGCTTCATGCCCTTTCTTGAGTAATCAGTATTCCTGTTTGTAGTTCTTGTTCTGAAGCATGATGCAAAATGTCCTTGACGTCTGCATTTATTGCATTTTGCGCCCTTGGCCGGACAGTTTCTTATATGTCCAGGATGCTCCAATCTTCCACATCTTCCACAGTGACGCTCTTCCCTCTTATTATCAGAATGCAATTTATTTACTGAAGAAAAAGATGTGCTTGGTTCATTGTATTTATCATCCATTGCTTTAGATTGATTCCCTATTTGTTCATGAACTTGACATAATTCTATAATTTCTTCTAGCGATCGCTCTTTTTCCAACAATTTTTTCTTCAGTTCTAGTGGGGCCCATGTATCAATTAATTTGTCTTTTAAATTGATTTCAGCCGCCTCTTTAGCGTTGTGTCCGAATGTGCATTTTGCTGCTTGTTGTCGAATTCGTAGAAGGAACCTATTGCAGTTTTCACCTTCTTCGGGTTTTAGGTTGCGAAATATATGTCTTTCGAAAGTGGAGTTCTGTTTCGGAGAAAAATATTCTGTTAGGTACTGTACTAATATTTTGTACTTGTCGTCAGAGGAACTATCAGACTCAATTGCACCAGGTATGTTGTACGCCACCTCTTGTAGTTGTGGTCCTCCAAGATGTAATAACTTATTACGCTTCTTTTCTGTATCTACGATGTCTTCAGATGCTAAGTACAGTTCTAGTGATCTTAACCACTTTTCCCATTCCGTTCTTATTACAGCTTTGTCTATATTATCGCACAAAAATGGTTTAATAACTGACTCCGCCATGTTCTTTTTTTACTCTCTCCCTGACTACCCTCTTCGATAGTTCACAGTTGGTCTTAAAGTAAACTAATCTTGTTTTTCTTTCTCTGGGCCACCCTCTGTATTAATTTACAGCTGGCCTTAAGGTCTAACTAACCTTTATTTTACTTTCTCTGGACCATTCTCTGTATTAATTTACAGCTGGCCTTAAGGTCTAACTAACCTTATTTTACTTTCTCTGGGCCACCCTCTGTATTAATTTACAGCTGGCCTTAAGGTCTAACTAACCTTATTTTACATGCTCTGGGCCACCCTCTGTATTAAGTTACAGCTGGCCTTAAGGTCTAACTAATCTTATTTTACTTTCTCTGGGACACCCTCTGTATTAATTTACAGCTGGTCTCAGTAGTTGTTCTTAGTTGACACGTCTGTGGTTCGAATAATCCTCGTCGCCAGTTGTGGTACCCCGGGTTGACAAGTGATACACTGACACTTTCTATTAAATCTTTATCTTCTAATAATTCCCTCTTTGATACAAGTCCTGATTACAACCTCACTCGGCAACTGCCCGCTACTAACTAACTAACAATTTCAGTTGTACAATATTTTATTATTTATAATTAATTGGTATAACTAATTAATTCATTACGTATCTATAGGTCTCCACAGTAACAAAGATAAGTGGTTGGAAGAACAATGACTATTTTTTAAATAAATACGTACATATAAATATACGCATTATAAAACGCGTGACCCGACAAATTACTAAATTATCGAGGGCATACAGGGTGTATCAAGATAATGGAACAGTGCCTTTTATTCATGTATATAAAAAGTTACACAAAAAATCTGTTGTGGCCAGCACAATACCTCTCGCCACTCCTTTTTTTGGTTACATAAGTATAGGGCGCGAACAGTCATGTTACATTGTTGGTCTTGACAAGCAGATGTGGGGGCCCGTTTCAGAATGATAATTAGTCATTATGTTTCATTCAGAATTTCAAGATTTTCTAAATACACGTAGTTAATTTGTCACCAGGAGTGTGGAATTTACTTGTCGAGGAAAATAAACCATATGGAATTGGAAAATCACTAAATTTAGAATGAGAAATTATGATACTTACATCTATATACATAATTACTAGCTATCATTCTGACATCAGTTCCCATATCTGCTTGTCAAGGCGCCCTATTGTATTTAACATTTCTTGTATACCTACATTCTACACCAAAAATTCTACTTACATATATCTATTCCTTATATTTAGATTGTTTAATTTTAAATTAATTTTCTGAACAAATTTTGTCCTCTTCTAATTTTTCGAAATGTTTCCAATTCATTGTCAGGATTGACAGTATTTTTGAAGGATATATGTAATAGACCTAAAATTTTAAATATTTAAGTATTAATACATTAAGAAATAATATAATGTGTGTACTTCCCAGAAAAACTCTTTAGTAATATCTACGAATTTCTGACACTGACATTTATCTGTCAGTTACAAAAAAAAAATTTCAACTATTTTCCATGGCATCCTTTCGGCTGTAAAATTTATTATAACATTATTTTATATATTATATTTCTTTTATCTCTAAATCTATAGAATATATAATAAAATATTTAAATGTATCAGATAGAGAATTTAATTTTCTTTAATATTACCAAGAAAAATTTTCAAAAAATATTATTTAGAAGATTTTTTTTCAAGAATCTTCTACTTCCGGTTGTCCAATTGTTACCAAAACCTTTTCAGATCTTCCCATGAATGTCCGATCGGAAAATACGTAGTTAAACAATTTTTAAGTCTTATAGTTTTTGAGTAATCGTCCTTCCAACATCCTACATACATACACACACACACACATACATCCACACACACACACACACAGACATCATCGTAAAAATGTTAAAATCGGATTGTAGGGACCTTAAAACGTGCTTATTCAATAAAATCTGGATATGCGATTTTTAGCATGAATGCAATACCTCTCTTAGCGAGAGGTAAAAAGTGATTATGATATTTTTAAGGCATAGAGGGGGACACATTTTGATATAATCATTATTATTTTAACGACAATGGTACTCAACTTATGGATCAATGTTATATTTTTTTAAATGGAATTATATATTTTTTATTAACTTATTAAATAGAGAAATTTATTCCGAATTCAACGATATAATAATACCATACCCTTACATTGCGAAATTTGCGAATTTGATAAAAATTAATTCAAAGTTAGTATTTCATTTGATTTTTTTTTAAGTAGGTTGTGCAAACGTTTAATCACTAAAACAAAAGAAAATTATCTGTCATTTTCGTATTTCATTATTATCCATTATTATAATTAAAGTAATTTTCGTTACCTTTGTAATAATTAATTTAATAATGGCAGCAGTTTCACAAATACTGATTTTATTTATTGATGCAAAACCCATCAAAATGCATTCCTGGCATGCAATTTATTTGCAGAAAGTTATCCTAATTACGCAAGACTAACTAGTAATTACGCGAAATAAAAAAATAACGAAATTTGGAACATTTTGAAAAAATAATATAATACATAACAATGACATACAAAAATGACAGATAATTTTCTTTTGTTTTACTTGGGGAATGTTTGTTTAGCCTACTTAAAAATATTAAAATATTAACTTTGAATTAATTTTTATCAAATTTTTCGCAATGTAAGGATATGACATTATTATATTTTTGAATTCAGAAGAAAATTAGCTATTTAATGAGTTAATAAAAAATATATGATGCCATTTAAAAAAATATAACATTGATCCATAAGTTGAGTACCACTGGCTCTAACTTAATAATAGTTATGCCAAAAATGTGTCCCCCTCTATGCTTTACAAAATATCTTCACTACTTTTTTCTGTAACTTTTCATATTCACGAGTAAATGGCACTATTCCATTATCTTGATACACCCTGTATATAAGAATGCCATCTTCAGAAATCGAATTTACACGTGTGAAAGCTGGCTTCTATTACATAGCTGGTTTTCCTCGAGTTGTATGTGCCGTGGACTGCACCCATGTAAAAATACAATCTCCTGGTGGCAATAGAGAGGAATTATTCCGTAATCGGAAACAATATTTTAGCCTTCAGCCTCAACGTTCAGGCAATCTGTGATGCTGATCTAAATTTGCTGCATGTAATAGCTCGATGGCCAAGATGGATCAGTGCATGACAGCACCATCTTCAATGATTCACCTCTTCCTGCTGAATTTGAAATGGGGCTGTATGGAAATAACTTTTTGCTGGGTGATACTGGCTATGCTTGCAAAAATTATTTGTTGACCCCATGACTCCACTATTACATCCTGCAGGACCTAGTGCAGAAGCATACAATCGAGCTCATATTGCCACTAGAAATTCCATTGAAGGGTTCTTTGGAGTGCTGAAAAGAAGGTTTCCATGTCTGCAGTTAGGTCTTCGGCTTAAATTGGAAAGTATTCCAGCAGTTATTGTTGCTTGTGGGGTATTACATAATATCTGCAAACAACAAAATGATGTATTCAATGAAGAAGATTAACAACAAAGATATGAAGAAAATGACGGAATTGAGCAGGAAATTATTCTTGAAAATAATAATCCAAATTATGCAGCGAGGAACGTTTTAATAGCTACCATTTTTAACAGATAGAATTATATTAAAATAAAACTACATTTTACTGCCTTAATTTTTTTTATTTCTAATTTTATTTTTTGCACAGTTAAACTGTGGATTATGTTTTGGGCTTTGCCTTCATTTAATGCATACACATATTTTTGTTTAAAATATAATTTTGTATACTCTTCTGCAGAGTATCCTCTGGCTTGCCGCCATTTCTTTTTTCCGATCCTTAACTTGGGTTTAGGGTCGGCATTAGGTTCAGGATCAGGGTTAGGCTCAGGTGCGGGAGTAGGCTCAGGGTCAGTGTCAGGCATCAATTTTGGACAAGGTTCAGATTCGGGTTCAACATATAATATTTCTATTGATGTTCCTTCACTTGTTAATGATGAAAATTATAGAACAAAAGTTATACATGGTAAAGCTCGTAAAGGAAAAGTTGATTATTGTCATCAATGGCGTGTATTACTGTTCGTGGTTTTGCACATTTACGTCGTTACGTTTTTTGTAATTTGAAAATAAATTCATAACGTAACCATCATCTTTTGCTATATGTGCTTTACTGAGTAGTATAATTACAAAAAAATTCTGCGACGTTATCACATGGATTTGGCGGGGGTTGAACTTGACCTTGAAGTTCTGCTAGCAGTAGGTCACGTTCATTATTTAACAAGCTGGAGCTTCTACCTCCCCAGTTTTTAAAATATCATACTTCAAATTAAATTTTATTTTTCTATTTACATTACAAAAATTAAATATTTAAAAAAAATACCTTGGAATTATTTGCTGCAGTTTTCGCAGCTTTAATTTTGTCTCTGTACTCTTTTTGCTAAGAAATAAATATTAATATTATTAATTTGTCAGATTTGAAATATGAAAGCATAGTTACAGTTTTTTTTTATTTCGCTCTTCAAGTTCTCATATAGAAACCCGTAGCTGTTTAGTAAATCGCTGGCTCGATTCAACTGAGCTATTACATGAATTTCTAATGGTTTCCCTCGCTTTATTTTTCATTTCGATGTATGCACCTTTGGTACATTTATTTTCAATTATGTCCTTGTTCCTGGGGAATTGGGAAAATAAGGTATTAGGAAGGGTTAAAATAAGGAATAAAATGCACCTATATTATAGTATAACAGTAGTAACCTTTAGGAAAGTAATAAATACTAAACGTAAAATTTGTCTTCCTACTTAGGTCAATGTTTATGAATCTTTCGCGAAATTTTACTAACACAATGAAATTTAAAATCTAGTATTTTAATAGATACTTAGAACAATATAAACTTTAGCATTTCATCAGAGAATCGCTTTATTGAGTCTGTAAGAAAATTTTCTAAAAATTTGTATTCAACATTTTATTCATCTATCATTTTTCTATTAAAATAATGTTATTCATATTTATTTAGATTAAATTTCAATAAAAACAATTAGAAACGTTTTATACACGGTAATATAAATTAACATTGTAAAACTTTTTTGAATTTATAAGAATAAATTGAAGAATAGTTTTTGTACCAAAAAAATTTCACATAATCGTGATTGTATTAATTAAAACAGTACTTACTGCTCAACAAGAGACATCAGAGTTTTCTTCTCCCGCTCCGTGTAATTTTTGTTACATATTGTGGAATTAGGCGGGCGACAAACACATTACGAGCGATCAACTGAGATAATCTGAAAGCGTCTTTTTCGTTGTGATTAGCTCTTTATATCATTTTTCGTTCAGAATCGTTCGCTATGTCATCTAATTATTTGCAAATGTATTTTAAAGAGTAATGATGAATGGAAGCAGGCGTGATATAGTTGTAACTTGTAACCACAGATTTACATATAAATTTATATGTAGATCTGTGGTTGTAACCTGTAACCATGACACCATCGTAGGTATATACTTTCTAGAACCATGTAATAAAATTCGTGCACTTTTCAATCTGATGTTAAGTGACAGATAGAAGATAGTTCAAAGTTGATGGTCACAATGTACCAGAAAAGTGTAACGATCAAACATAGGCGCCAAATTCAAACTCAGTTCAAAACACCAAAACCTAATTTTGATCCTCGTGTATTTCTTACAGAAAAAATGTTTGCTCAACTTTAAAGGCCGAGAAATCTCATATAATTAAATCTCTTATGTAGCACCTAAACCAATCCTTTATTTCCTGATGCGTACAATAATATTCACATTAACTGTGCACAGTATATAATTATTTAAACAAAAATACAACACTACAAATTTCAATGAACGTATGCGTCAACTGCATTCGATTTGTTAGATTCGTTATTCGCCTACCGGCTGTGCGCGCATGCGCATGTAAACACGTGTCTGAGCGCTAGACAAGATTGGACAGCTTACACTTTCCACTTATACGAGTGATAGGGGTTCAGAGTTATATAGATGTAACAGGTAAACGAACTACCTCAAGTACTTTCTATATTATTAAAGATACAATAAAATTCTATAAGACAATATTGTAGAAGATCAAGGGGAACATCCGAATAGAGAAGAAAATATTTTTTTAAACCAGTGATTCTCAAGTTAGAACACAAATTTATATATTTTTCAATGGGGGTGGTATATATTTTTTAGGCCCATTCGATAAGAGTATTTTTACCTCTCGCAAAGAGAGGTATTGGATTCATGCTAAAAATCGCATATCCAGATTGTAATGAATAAGCATGTTTTAAGGTCCCTACAATACGATTTTAACCTTTTTACGATAAGACTTTATATTTGTTTAACTACGTATTTCCCAATCGGACATGCATGGGAAGACATGAAAAGGTTTTGGTAACAATTGGAAAACCGGAAATAGCAGATTCTTGAAAAAAAAATCTTCTAAAAAATATTTTTTGAATTTTTTTCTTGGTAATATTAAAGAAAATTAAATTATAAATATGACACAATTAATTTTTTTATTACATCTCGTATAGGTTTGGGGATATAGTATATAATAATATAGAATAATTTGTTGTAATAAATCTCGTTGCCCAAAAAACAGTTGAGATATTTAAATGTTTGTAATGACAGATAAGTGCAAAATGTCAATGTCAAAAATCAGATTTTTCTGGGAGGTACGAGTACATTTAATATATAAGTTATGTAAGCGATTATTCGTTTACTCAAAAAAATATTTATTTATTGAAACGGAAATACAGGTTTCAGAAATACAATGAATGTAATATCAGAAATATAAGTTTATTGTTTTAAGACTTGTCTGTAACTAACTCAAAGTTTACATTTTCCTACTATATATAATTTTATGCTACATCTACATAGTCAGAAATTGGAGAATGCTTGGTTTACAGTTTTGTGGAAAGACGGATGTGTAACTCCCCCCTCCTTAGAATTGGGCACCTCCGGGTAGTTGGATGGTCGCTTGGGGTTGAAGTTCTTGGCCGGGATCTGGACTTCTACTTTGGCTGCGTTTCTGTTCAAATTTTCTTTTGCAATAAACTGAAATTATAATTATGCCAGTAATTAACAAAATAATATAGAGTATTATTATGGAATGATTTCTTGCAGGGGTATTGTAGTCTTCATTGATGTCTTCGAATTTTTGAAATGGGGTCTTCAAATCTTGAATGTTTTCTAGTTCGATGGAAAATTTTGAAATATTGTTATTGTTTATGTTAATTTCATAATTTTCTAGAACAACTGGTTTTCCAAATGTTCCTTCTTCAAATGTTAATTTTTGGTTCTTGAATATGACGTCGCATTCGTTTTGATTTATAATGAATATTCCTTGTAATTTCTTGACTTCGTCCTTTTGTTTACAGGATGTGTGTAATTCTTCGATTTTGGGAAACACAGCTAGGTATTGATTTATTTCTTCTACCTTTTCAACGTGGTTTTTCTTGATGTTTAGTTTAATATAGTCACAGTTTTTGTTGTTGTTATGTAATATGATATTCTTCTCACATGAGTCGTGTGTGACGTCGCTTATCTTGTTGGGACACTGATAGTTTATTCCTTTTGTACAAATGCCATTCAGTGATTTGATTTGGCCATCGTTTGATACTAGGAAATAATCTTTACTTGGTATGACTGTTACAAATTCAGAATTATGTAGGGTAGGAACCGGTAAGAGATGAAAGAGCTGGAAGGTTGTTTCGTAATTGATAGGGATTTCTAGGAAATAGATAATTTTGTTGGAATATACTTTACAATTAACAGTTATTAAATTTTCGAAATCGGGAATATTTTCTAATGTGGGTTCTAAAGGGAATTTATTATTATAGTGGTTATAAATTTTGTTTAGTTCTTCGTGGAGGTCATTAATTTTGATTATGCTTGGATGTAAAGTGTGTAGTTTGCAAAAAGTTAGCGAATTCTCAATGTCTTGTAATATGTTTAGTATTATAGTAAACAGGTGTGCCAGTTGATTATAAATATCTGCAATATGTGCCTTATCATAATTTTGAATTTTGCTGATAACAATATGCGAGAGCTGTTCAATTTTTGTCTTGAGTATTAGCTCATTATTTTTTATAGTTTCAATATTTTTATTAAATTTTTCAATTAGTTGGTGATTAATGGAGTATTGTTGTTTTAATTGGTTGTTTAGTTTGTGTTGGTTTTCTTGTAAATGGTTTAATATTTTTGAATATCTTATTTCATCTTCGGCGTCTACGTTGCCGGTAATTGTTTTGATGATTGAGCCTAGGCCATATACTATATATACCACGTTTCAATCTAGGTTTTTCGGGATGGATATTAAAATAGTTGAATTTATTCACTATTGAATTTTGAATAAATTTTATTATTTTATTGTTATTTTCATATTCTTTTAAGAGCTGGGTCATTTTTAAGAGTGTCTACTAGACGTTCGTGTTGCGCTTGCAGCGTCTTATACTGTATGAGTACAGGTTGTGAATCATAATAATGAAGGAAGGTATGTTTGGATTTTTGTAATTTGGCTTGTCCAAGGTTTAGGGTCAGTAGTCCAGAGTTTTTTGTTATGTCTTTAATTTCTAGTCCGTGGGTTGTCGCGAACAAGATGGACCTGCAACATTTAAGTTTTCTTTGCTTAGTTTTCTTGGACGTTTTATATTTGCGGGGTGGATTTTTGATTGTTTTTTGGGATTAGATTCTGTGTCAATGACGGCAGTTTTTAAATTTTGATTGATATTTTTGATTTTTTTCTTTATTAAATTTTGCTTTTCTTGTTTTATTTACCTTTTGTTTATTTACAACAAATATTGTTTCGGGTATATCAGGTAAATTTTCGCGGTTTTCGTTTAGTTTGTTTATTATTTTAGTTTTGTTAGTTTGTAGACGTTCATTAATGTTTTTGTATGCTAATTTGGTTTTCTCACGATGGTTCTGAACGTAGTTTTGTGTTATTTGTTTCTCTAAGTCTAATTCAATAGGTGAATTTGAGTCAAAATGTCCGTTTACTATTTCCGTGGGTTTAAGTCCAGTTGATGAGTGATTTGTGTTATTATAAGCTAACACTGCGTAGTGTACTTTGTTTTCTATTATTTCGTCTTTAAAATTTTCTTGTAAGTTGAAAAGTCTGATATGTTCAATGAGAGTGGAATGATATCGCTCTACGAGCCCGTTTGAGTCTGGGTGTTGCGAACTCGTGAAGTGTATGTCAACTTTATGCAAGCTCAACATTTTGTTACGTGCAAATTTCGATTATTAACTTTATATTGTTGTCCATTTATTTACAACTTAAAATATGGATTTTACTATCGCCTTCGGGGTAGACAATTTCGAAACTTTTTAGTTTAGCTGGTTCACTAAAGACAAATAAATACTTTGTACCTGTATTCTTAATTAATTAATAGAATATGCGAGAATAATCTTTAAGAGATCTTGCCAAATCACTCGTTTACTGACCACTGTGTTGATTTGTTCTATATTCAGTATATTGGAGTTTGATTTTGTGAATTTAGTTATTATAGTTCAAATTTCGATTGCCTCTGTTGAGGGATTAATTATATAGAACATCAAAGGAAATAGTTTATTTTTCACGGAAGAAGTCCGGATTAAATAATACATGGTCAATAAATTTACTACAAGCCGTTTAACATCTTAAGGTAAATATAGATCAATTTAAAGTCCAGTCTAAATTCTATTTGAATGTGTCGCATTTTTATTTTAAAATTTTAAAGATAATTATCCTAGTGAACTAGTGAGAACTAATAAGTTTCTTTCAGGCTTCTTTTTTTTTTTCTATTTATGAGATTTTATTTTATCTATTTGCCCCCGGAATCTTGGGAGTAATGATCTTGGAGAGGCATATCATTTGAAGTATTTATGGGAGTAGTACTAGAATTTTTTTTTGGAGGTTAAAAGCACGTGCCCTATTGGAAGCGGAAATCACGTCACATTCGTTACCATGGACGTCATCCCCGCCCACTACGTCACTCGGACGTCATTATCTCGAACAGATAAGCTCGATTCTTCTTTTACTTGTTATCGTTAGTTTTGTTTAACATTAATATGTTTTATTTGCGTTAATGTTTAATGATTGTTTTATTATTACGGTTGCTATTGATTATTTAATATTTGGGACACCAAATTATTTGCAACATTTGTACAGCTCACGCGAGTTTCTTTTTTTATATTTAATATTTGTTTATGAGAGATCACTCAAGTAGGGATTGTTCGGTAATAGGAGAGTCAGGATTCTTACTCACGTTCTCTCATTATACCTTACGCCCGCACTACCCTGCTTGGTCGACCAACCACCCGTCGTGCGTGATATTCGCGTATGTTTAACATATATAATTATTCTTACTATTATTTAAAGTCCTGGATCATCCACGCATCGCGCATCCCCTGTTTGATGCAGATCATTTTAATTCCATTCACTTACAAATATATTTTTGTTTACCTCGCTTGGGTTATAAGTAATTTCGTCATTTTGTGTATTCACAATAGTGATTATAACAATAACTTTCTGTAAACTTTTATATATATCTGAATATTTATCATTACTAATTTTTTTTGTATAATATATACATTCAAACTTTTTCAATATAATTCATTTCGTTAAACTTGATATCGAGTATCTTTTTTTTGTAACTCCCTTCTAGTAACTCTCCAAATTCTGGCATTTTCGTGGTTGTATGCTAGGATACTATCTTGTTATAAACAATTACGTGGCGCCCTAGGTATGAATAAGTACTCTTTGTTTATCATTGCAATTTATTATTGTATTTTTCTCTAACCCCCCCCTTAATCTCAGAGCAATCTCACTAAGCTAGTGGCCGCATACCTGTTCATCTGTGGGTGCGTTATCGTAACAATAGCAGTCCAAAATTTTATTAAATATTAATTTAACTTTTTATTATTTTGGGAAATTTAAATGTTACAAATTGGCGCCCAACGTGGGGCCTGAAAAGAAATAATATGTATTAGAAAGAAATTGCAAACAGTTTAATCCATTTTATGATAAAATATTAGAGTTGTTAGATACTATTTTTGCAAGATAGACATTTCTGATACTTTTGTATATATATTTTTGTTTGTTAGTACTAATCCATTTCGAATATATTTTTTTATATATATTCTGTTCGTTCATTTTGTCCCAATTTATTTTCATATTTTATGTAGTAGAGCATTAAATTTAGTATAAAAATGGATCTTATAAAATTGAACCGAGACGAACTAGAATACGAATTAGCGGTTCGTGGTGTTACTGGTATGGAACATTCAACCGTAAATGCAATGAGAAAAGAATTAGGTAGAATTATTAGAGGCGAAGACTTTGGTCATTTAATTAATATGCCCATCAATGCATTTGATCCTTCCCAGGAAGTTGATATTTGTACAAACAAAATAGTTCAGATACAAACTCTTGTGGAAAAGTATTCTCGTTCCAATTATGAATTTTCAAAAATCTGTACTAAAATTCAGCATGTTATCACTCGATTAGAAAGAATCGATCGCACTAATGACGATATCGCTGCAGCTGTTAGACAATTAAATGAGCGTGTAAGGCAAGAGGAAGATAAACTATTAGAAAAACACGATATTTGTGAGGATAATATACAAGATTTAAAGGAAACTAATCCAAAGGTTCATCAAGCTGTATCACGAAAGCAGATTCCAGTTGTACATTGGAATATTAAATTTAGTGGAAATGCTAACGAGCTTAGTGTGAATGCATTTCTAGAAAAAGTTAAGGATTATCGAATATCACGGAATGTTTCAGAAGAAGAGCTCTGTGATTCGGCCATCGAATTATTGTCTGGCAACGCTCTGACCTGGTATAGATCTATACGCACGAAAATAAATTACTGGGAAGATTTCGTTAAGTTAATAAAAGAAGAATATGAACCCCATGACTATGATCTAGCCTTGTGGGATGAAATTCGTACAAGGACACAAGGAGAGGAAGAGACAATTGGTGCTTATATAGCCTGTATGACCAACTTATTTCAAAGACTGCCGAAACCTCCTTCAGAGGATGAAAAGCTCAGAATTCTAAGAAGAAGTATTTTGCCTTATTACATTCAGCGGATTGGATTAACGTCTGTCAATTCCGTTGAAGAATTATTAAAACTATGTAAACAACTGGAAATTAATCATTGGAGAGCCGAACAATTTCGACCACCTCCTCAAAATCACAAAACTTTATTAGAGCCTGATTTAGCCTACCATGGTCGATCTAGAGGATCCGCAGTTAATGCGACGGAGACAAATCAATCGAGCTCAAGGTTCAATTTTGCTTGTTGGAATTGCCAGAAAAAAGGGCATAAAGCCTTGGATTGTCCACTACCAGAAAGAAGGTATTGTTATAAATGTGGAAAAGTAGGTTTCACAAAATATTCTTGTCCGAAGTGTTCGGGAAACGGACCAAGGAGGTCTCAATAAGCCGAGTTGAGACACCAGGTATAAGTTCTTCGGCTTACAGCATAGAAATGCAGAAGAATATCGCCATAATAAATTTTATTATATCTCATTTAGGAGAGGATCAGAGACCCTATTTACAAATATCGATTTTTGGACAAAAGTTTTTAGGACTATTAGATTCGGGGGCTACCAGATCCATTATCGGTAGAGATGGTTGGAATATTATTAAAGAAATGAATATTTGTCTGAATAAAACAGATGTGCCAGTATGCACGGTTGCGGATGGGAATGAGTGCAAGTGTTTAGGATCCATTCAAGTACCAGTTTTATTAGAGAATAAACTAAAATTAATTACATTTCTAGTAGTTCCGGATGTAACGAGTACCATAATTCTAGGAATGGACTTTTGGTATACTATGAATATTGTGCCTAACATGAAGAAGGATGTCTGGAATTTCAGTAATGCGGCTACGGTTCAAGCTTCTAGTATGGGAACATCACGTTTGACGGAAGAAGAAAGTAAAAAGTTGGAAGAATTTTTAGAAACTCAGTGGGGTATTATGGGAGATAAAATTGGTTGTACAGCTTTGGTGGAACATAAGATCATCACTACTTCGGAACCGATAAAGCAGCGGTATTATCCTGTTTCGCCAGCAATACAGAAACATATCGATGCAGAATTAGAGGATATGCTAAGGCAGGACATTATTGAACCTTCTAGTAGTCCGTGGTCGTCGCCGGTGTTATTAGTCCCAAAGAAGGACAGTGGTTACAGGTTCTGCGTCGACTATCGTAAACTGAATAAGGTCACTAAAAGGGACGCCTATCCTCTACCCTACGTATCAAGTATCCTCGATCGCCTGAGAGGCGCTAAGTATTTAAGCTCACTGGATATAAAATCTGCTTATTGGCAGATCCCAGTAAGTGAGGACAGCCGTGAGTTTACTGCTTTTACAGTCCCTGGAAGAGGGCTATTTCAATTTAAAAGGATGCCCTTTGGGCTAACCAATGCTCCAGCTACGTGGCAAAGGTTGATTGATTCAATTTTAGGACCCGAGTTTGAACAATACGCGTTCGTTTATTTAGATGACGTCATCGTTATTTCTGAGAGCTTTGAAGAGCATATAAAAATTTTAAAGAGGATTTTTGAGCGAGTTCGACTTGCTGGGCTAACGTTAAGTAAAGATAAATGCCAGTTCTGCAGGCCAGAATTAAAATATTTAGGGTACGTTATTGATGACCGAGGTTTAAGAGTTGACCCAGATAAAGTCAACGCTATTTTAAATATTTCAGCACCTACAAATGTTTCCGAACTTCGAAGCTTTTTAGGCATGGCCTCATGGTATAGACGCTTTGTTCGGGATTTTGCCAGCGCAACATCACCTCTTACAAATTTACTGAAAAAGAGTCAGAAATGGTTGTGGACTGACAAATGCAATAGTGCATTTCTATGGCTCAAGGAACAGCTCGTTTCAGCTCCTATTTTAAGTTGTCCAGATTTTTCACGTCCGTTTACAGTACAAACTGATGCCAGTGGATTTGGTGTGGGAGCCGTCTTGTCTCAAATGTTTCCAGACGGTGAGATAGTTATTTCTTTTCTTACTCGTTCACTAAGTAGAAGCGAAAGAAACTATTCGACCACTGAAAGGGAGTGTTTAGCCGTAGTATGGGCCTTAGGAAAACTGCGCCCTTATCTTGAAGGTACACAATTTACGGTCATAACGGACCATCATTCATTGGTGTGGCTCAATAACTTGAAAGATCCATCTGGAAGATTGTGCCGGTGGGCCGTCAAACTGCAACAATATGATTTTGAAATAATTCACCGTAAAGGTAAGGAACACGTTGTACCGGACTGTTTGTCTAGAGCAGTTCCCAAAGTTGACTCTTTAAAGATTCTTCCCGTGACGACCGAAACCACTTGCCCTTGGTATGAGAAACTTAAAGAAAATGTAGAAACGTATCCACGAAAGTACCCTCAATGGAGGATATATAATGATGTGCTTTACAAATACGTAAAGAGTAAATTTTGCGAGTTTATGAATGAAGAAGATTGTTGGAAGCGAGTTGTGCCAAAACCTCAGCGTAGGAAAGTTTTACGCGAAGCCCACGACTCTCCCACGTCTGGACATCCAGGCATTACGAAAACATATGCTAGGCTAAAACAAAAGTACTTTTGGCCAAAAATGAAAAGCGATGTTGTAAGATACGTCAATCATTGTGTGACTTGTATGGAACACAAAGTGGAACAAAAATGTCCACCGGGATACATGGGATCTCGCCCTCGTGTGTATCGTCCTTTCCAACTTGTAAGTACTGATATTATAGGCCCACTACCGACCTCCTCAAAAGGAAACAAATATATTTTAGTGATTTGCGATTATTTCAGCAAATTTATTCTCACATTCCCGCTTAGGGCAGCAACTGCGGAAAAAGTTACTCAGCTTTTAGAAGATAACCTATTTCTATTGTTTGGGGTTCCTCAACACATAATTTGCGATAATGGAGTTCAATTCCGTAGCAATAATTTTCGTAATCTATGCTCGAAGTATAATGTCAACATCTTGTTCAATGCTTTATACCACCCACAAAACAACCCAACAGAAAGGGTAAATCGTGTCATTAAAACGATGATATCATCCTATATTAAGGATAACCAAAAACATTGGGATAAGTATCTGCCTTCGGTTAGTTGCGCAATTAGGACACTAGTACATGAAGCTACAGGCTTCACGCCATATTTCATCAATTTTGGACGTGAGCATATTTTATCTGGTCTGGATTATGTGGTAGATGTTGCCGAACCAAACGGAGATATAAATTTCGACCGGAATCAAGTGGAGACCAAGGTACCAAAAAGAATGTTGGAAATCTATGAGGATGTTCGAAAAAGGTTAGATGACGCACAGGCACGGGTCCGATCGCGTTACAATTTAAGGAGACGACCAGTAGAATATAAAGTAGGACAAATAGTTTGGCGAAGGAACTTTAAATTATCAAACCAGGCTGATAATTTTGCCAGCAAACTTGCTCCAAAATATGTAGGACCATTTAAAATCAGAAGAAAGCTTTCTAATTTGGTTTATGAATTAGTGGATCAGAATGATAAACTTTGCGGTAACTGGCATGTCAAGGATTTAAAGGCTAGTCCAAACGATGATATAGAGAATATGAGTTCATAAAAAATATTCACTCATTATGTAATTCGCTTGTCGATGTTAGTTAAGTAAATATTCCATTTTATTTTTTTTATTTTTGGGTATATTATTCACTCACGGTGTTCACATTGTGAGGTAAAATTTTGGGAATTTCACCTCAAGAGAGTGGAGGGGGGATTTGTTACGTGCAAATTTCGATTATTAACTTTATATTGTTGTCCATTTATTTACAACTTAAAATATGGATTTTACTATCGCCTTCGGGGTAGACAATTTCGAAACTTTTTAGTTTAGCTGGTTCACTAAAGACAAATAAATACTTTGTACCTGTATTCTTAATTAATTAATAGAATATGCGAGAATAATCTTTAAGAGATCTTGCCAAATCACTCGTTTACTGACCACTGTGTTGATTTGTTCTATATTCAGTATATTGGAGTTTGATTTTGTGAATTTAGTTATTATAGTTCAAATTTCGATTGCCTCTGTTGAGGGATTAATTATATAGAACATCAAAGGAAATAGTTTATTTTTCACGGAAGAAGTCCGGATTAAATAATACATGGTCAATAAATTTACTACAAGCCGTTTAACATCTTAAGGTAAATATAGATCAATTTAAAGTCCAGTCTAAATTCTATTTGAATGTGTCGCATTTTTATTTTAAAATTTTAAAGATAATTATCCTAGTGAACTAGTGAGAACTAATAAGTTTCTTTCAGGCTTCTTTTTTTTTTCTATTTATGAGATTTTATTTTATCTATTTGCCCCCGGAATCTTGGGAGTAATGATCTTGGAGAGGCATATCATTTGAAGTATTTATGGGAGTAGTACTAGAATTTTTTTTTGGAGGTTAAAAGCACGTGCCCTATTGGAAGCGGAAATCACTTCACATTCGTTACCATGGACGTCATCCCCGCCCACTACGTCACTCGGACGTCATCATCTCGAACAGATAAGCTCGATTCTTCTTTTACTTGTTATCGTTAGTTTTGTTTAACATTAATATGTTTTATTTGCGTTAATGTTTAATGATTGTTTTATTATTACGGTTGCTATTGATTATTTAATATTTGGGACACCAAATTATTTGCAACATTTGTACAGCTCACGCGAGTTTCTTTTTTTATATTTAATATTTGTTTATGAGAGATCACTCAAGTAGGGATTGTTCGGTAATAGGAGAGTCAGGATTCTTACTCACGTTCTCTCATTATACCTTACGCCCGCACTACCCTGCTTGGTCGACCAACCACCCGTCGTGCGTGATATTCGCGTATGTTTAACATATATAATTATTCTTACTATTATTTAAAGTCCTGGATCATCCACGCATCGCGCATCCCCTGTTTGATGCAGATCATTTTAATTCCATTCACTTACAAATATATTTTTGTTTACCTCGCTTGGGTTATAAGTAATTTCGTCATTTTGTGTATTCACAATAGTGATTATAACAATAACTTTCTGTAAACTTTTATATATATCTGAATATTTATCATTACTAATTTTTTTTGTATAATATATACATTCAAACTTTTTCAATATAATTCATTTCGTTAAACTTGATATCGAGTATCTTTTTTTTGTAACTCCCTTCTAGTAACTCTCCAAATTCTGGCATTTTCGTGGTTGTATGCTAGGATACTATCTTGTTATAAACAATTACGTGGCGCCCTAGGTATGAATAAGTACTCTTTGTTTATCATTGCAATTTATTATTGTATTTTTCTCTAACCCCCCCCTTAATCTCAGAGCAATCTCACTAAGCTAGTGGCCGCATACCTGTTCATCTGTGGGTGCGTTATCGTAACAATAGCAGTCCAAAATTTTATTAAATATTAATTTAACTTTTTATTATTTTGGGAAATTTAAATAACAGTGCATAACAGTGTTTTTGAACTCTAGGCCGTTATCACAAATTATCTGTTTTGGAATACCATGGTGTGAAAAGAATTTTGTTAATTTATTTGTTACTTCGATAGCGTTTGTAGATTCTACCTTATATGCTTGTGCATATTTAGAAAAAGAATCTATTATGGTTAGAAATTTACAATTTTCCAAGGTTAAAGTATCAATGTGTAGGGTATCAAAAGGTTTATTTGGGGTCGGTGTAATATTATATTTTAATTTGAGGGGGTTACGTTCGTATTTTGCTTTTAAACAGATTTCGCATTGATTTATATAGTTATTAATGTTTTTAATTGGTTTGGCCAGTAATATTTTTTCTTAATTTGGTTGTGAGTTTCGAATACGCCTCTATGGTTTGTTTTGCCCTCGTGATAGTTTCTTATCTTGTTTTGTATTTCATCTTTTTCTATGTCAATGAGTTTACGGTTGCATTTTACAAAATTGATTTCAGAGTTTTTAAAGTTTTTCTGTAAAATTTGACTAAATTTTTCATAAATAGGGTTTTCAAAATACAAATGATATTTAATTTTTGGTACTATATATTCCTTTACAAAATCAATTACGTCATTTTCAAAACTATTTTGGGATAACTGAAGGGTAATTCTCATTTTGTCTTCGTGTAATTTTGTCACTTTTGGTTTTGCGGCTGAGTGCATGACTTCGCTTATTATTATCTGATTTTTTCCTACGTTAACGGGTGATTCGATAATTGAGATACCAACTATGGGGTTTTCAGGGTTAGAGTGTATTGTATCGCCTGCATCTGATTCGTGTGGGTCATCATCGGGTTCTGCTATCATAGATTGTGTTTCATGATTATTAGTAAAATTTTCATCAAAATTTTGTATGTACCATTCGGAGAGATTTTCTATATCGGGGTTTACGGTATTTACATTTACTTCAATGCGTGATAGGGCATCCGCATTTTTATTTAGAGATCCTTTCTTATAAATAACTTCGAAATCATACTCCTCCAATTTAAGTCTCCATCTAACTAATTTTGAATTTGGTTCCTTTAACGAAAATAACCATTGTAATGGTTTATAATCGGTCACAATTTTGAATTTCCTGCCAAATAGATAGTGTCGAAAATATTTTGTTGCCCATACCATTGCCAAAAGTTCTTTTTCGGTAGTAGAGTAATTTTGTTCTGATTGATTCAAAGTCCTGCTTGCATATGCGATGGGTAGGTCTGAGCCAATCGTTCCTTGTGATAAAACTGCGCCTAATGCAAAGTTGCTAGCGTCCGTAGTTAAAATAAAAGGTTTTGAGTAATCTGGGTATTGTAAAATTGGTTCATTAATTAATAAATTTTTACAAGTGTTAACACAATCTCTATATTGGGGGTCGTTAATATTTATGGTTGCACCCTTTTTAAGGCATTTTGTCAGGGGTTTAGTAATGTTAGCGAAATCTTTTATGAATTTGCGGTAATAACCAAGAAGGCCAAGGAATGCTTTAATTTCAGTAGTTGTTCGAGGAATAGGGTAATTTTTTACTGCCTTAATTTTATCTGGGTTTGGTTTCACGCCATCGGGAGTGACGACATGTCCCAAATAAGCAACTTCTTTTTGACAGAATTCGGATTTATCTAATTGCACCTTGAGGTTTGCCTTTTTTAAACGATCGAAAACAGCTCTTAAACTCTGAATGTGTTCTTGCAGGCTAGTGCTGAATATTAAAATATCATCTAAATATACTACACAAATTTCATTTACTAAATTTTTTAGAACACTATCCATCACACGCTGGAACGTAGCGGGTGCATTTTTTAAGCCAAATGGCATTCGAAGGAACTTGAAGTGGCCATTTTCGGTATTGAATGCTGTTTTTTCGATATCCGCTTTATCCATTCCGATTTGGTGGTATCCGGATGCAAGGTCTAGCGTGGTAAAATATTGGCATCTGCCAAGTTTGTCTAATAATGAGGAAATGTTTGGTATCGGGTATTTGTCATTAATTGTTTTTTCATTAAGTTTTCTATAATCTATTACTATCCTCCATTTTTTCTTGCCCGACGCATCTAGTTTTTTTGGTACAATCCACACGGGTGATGACCATGGGGATTGTGATGGCCTAATTATTCTGTCATTTAACATTTTATTAATTTGGTCTTGGACTTCTTTCCTGTGAACTTCGGGATATCTATATGTTTTTGAATAAATCGGAATTTCGTCGGTGGTTCTAATTTTGTGTTTAATTTCATTTGTGAAGGTTAGTTGTTTATTCTCAATATGAAATATACCTGCGTATTCTTTTGTTAATTTAAGAATTGCGGCTTTTTCTTCCGAGTTCATGTGTTCCGTACGAATTTTGGAAGTATCAAATGAATGATTGGAATTTTGGTTTTCAAAATTATAATTGTTTAATTCGAAATGTACTAGTGGCTGTGTGGGTATTTTATTTGTTAAGTTAATATTGCATTCTAAGTCGCTCAGGTTCGTTATTGGGTAATATGTTGTGTGGTTTTAGATTTTGGCAATTCCTTCAGGTATGATTAAATTATCAATTTTTGTTTCTGGAATAAAAACTTCACCGTTTTCTATTTCATTAATTTCGAGTTTTGTTATCTGTTCTGTCTTGGCTGGGATAGTCACGTAGTGTTGTCTCGGCGTTATCTTATGATAATGAATTTTGATCTCATGTGACGGTGTTATAATTCTATCTCGTGTAAGGTCAATAACTGCTTCTAAGTTTTTTAGATTATCTACCCCGAGTAGAATATCGAAATATTTATGAAAATCGAACATGTAATATTTGAACAACAAATTTTGATTTTTGAATAATTTAAATGAGGGTATAATTACACTGCAATTTTCGGTAGATGTTCCATAAGCTATTGTAATAGTAAAGTTATCAGTTCGTATTTTATTGGGGTAAAATTTCTTCGCGATGTTTGGCTTTATAAACGAACGAGTGCTGCCTGTGTCAATTAATACCTTTAAGTTGTTTTCTGGAAAAATGATAAAAGGGAGTTCGCTCTGATTGTGGCTTAAATTTAGTGATTCTATTAATGGTCCGAGGCTTCTAACTCTAAAAAATTATTTTCATCGAGTTGGGGTTCGTTATATTCTGCCTCGTTTTCCGGTTCGTAGACTACAATGTTATTGTCGTCTGTGGTCTGTTCGTCGTATGTTTCTGTATTGTATAATTCCTCAACTGTGAAGTTGGGTATTTGTTGTAAGAATTGTTGTGTTCTATACTGTGATGGTATGTATTGTTGGGGTCTTGGTTGGTTGTAAGATGTACTAGCTCTTGGGGTGAAGGATTGTCTAGTGCTGACACTCATAGGAGTTGGTTTTGGTAGTGGTTTTTGTGGATTAGGTTTAAAAACATTTGATCTGGGTTGATTATTATTATTGTACTTTTGTACAGCTATTGCATTGTTGGGTGTTGGTCTGTATGAATACATGAGCGGTGATGGGGAGGTATTTGTAAAATTTCTTTGTGGTGTTTGTTGCAATTGTCTGATATTGTTGTGTGGAATGTGTTTTGGTTTTATGTGATTTTTTAATTGTGTGTGCGAGTGAGTGTCTAGTTGAAAATCGTTCGTCAGCATATTGAGCGCTGAACTCATGTCTTCCGGTTTCTTTGTACGCATTAGTGTTCCTAGTGGCTCTTTGAGTCCGCGTAAAAGGATCCTGACAGCGTATTTTTGGAAATACCCAATTAAAACTTTCTGTTCTTCTGCCTTAATTTGGGTCGTAATGTATGAGACTTGTAAGTTTAAGAGTTCCTGAACTTTATTAAAATATTCAAATGCTGATTCACTGGTTTGTTTCAATTCTGTTAGTTCTATGTTCAAAGTGAAACAATTACGTTTATCAGCGTATGTGTTGAGTAACGCTTGTTTTAATTCGTCCCAATTTGAGACAGTGCAACTCGCTATATTGATTGCAGCATCACCTTTGATTTTTGATAAAATACTAGACATTAAGTATTCATTTTGGAAATCATTTTTGTCTATACTGTTATAAAATTTGTTTACTAGTTTTTCACAAATTTCTATAAATCTTGATAATAATTTGTTATCGCCTGTGAATTCAGGGATCATTTCAAGGTATTCTCTTTTAAGGACGGGGGTAGCCATTTCGTTTATTTTTAAAGAATTGATTTCGTTAATAAGGTTTTCTATAGAAATGTTATTAGTTTGGCTGGGGATTGGTGAGTTACAGGGGGTGATTTCTGAACTTGTATCAGTGTAATCTGAGTCTGATTCTTGATTGAAATCTCTGTGTGACATAAGTACTTACAGAATAACAACCAGATTGTCCATTTGTCGCCTCGACGTATTCGCTGAAGAGGGATGGAACGTCTTCAAGTTCTGTGTGCAGCAGTACTTGGGGGTCTTCTCCGAGTTGCGATGTCCACTCGCTGTGTCGGAGTCGATCTTGACGTTGCCTGGGACGTTTCCGTTTCTTGAACGTGGGTCACTTAATAAATCGTTGACACGAACCGTTATTAGCGATTAATATCGTTTAAGTATCCTACAGCGACTGCGCCAGTTATGTAAGCGATTATTCGTTTACTCAAAAAAATATTTATTTATTGAAACGGAAATACAGGTTTCAGAAATACAATGAATGTAATATCAGAAATATAAGTTTATTGTTTTAAGACTTGTCTGTAACTAACTCAAAGTTTACATTTTCCTACTATATATAATTTTATGCTACATCTACATAGTCAGAAATTGGAGAATGCTTGGTTTACAGTTTTGTGGAAAGACGGATGTGTAACTTATATATATATATATATATATATATATATATATATATATATATATATATATATATATATATATATATATAAGGTGCGTGAAGTTGGCACCAAGGTATAGGGTACTAATTTTTAAATTGTTACTATGATTTAGTACCCAATTGGTACCAATTAGTACCCACAAAAAAACTTTTGTTTTTTACTTTGCGTAGGAGTTATTCATTGTTTAATTATTTTGGTGCCAACTTCACGCTAGCACCACAACATAGTTTTTTTAAAAAAATAATTATACGAAAATTTAGTACCCAATTGGTACCTTTAGGTACCCAAAAAATTGTTTCCAAAATGTTTATGGTAAATAAGTTATTGCATATTAAATATTATTGGTGCCAACTTCACGCTAGCACCAAAGTATTTATTTAAACTAAATTTTCTTTTACTAAAATTTAGTACCCAAATAGTACTAATTAGTACCCATGATAGTATTATGCTATTGTTTATATTAAATAAGTTATTACATTTTACTTTTTTTGGACCGTGAAGTTAGCACCAATCATATTAAAATAAAACGTTTTCGAATTTTATTTTTATATAGGGATTTAGTACTTTTTAGGTACCTCTCATAAATGTAAAATTTATTTTGTTATTGTTTATATAGCACAAATTATAACACTTTACTTTTGTTTGTGCGTGAAGCTAGCACCACACATATTAAAATAATTCGCTTTTCAGATTAATTTTTATGTACAGATTTAGTACTATTTAGGTACTTCTCATAAATGTAAAATTTATTTTGTTATTGTTTATATAGCACATATTATAACACTTTACTATTTTCTGTGAGTGAAGCTAGCACCACACATATTAAAATAATTCGCTTTTCAGATTAATTTTTATGTACAGATTTAATACTATTTAGGTACCTCTTATAAATGTAAAATTTATTTTGTTATTGTTTATATAGCACATATTATAACACTTTACTTTTTTCTGTGCGTGAAGCTAGCACCACACATATTAAAATAATTCGCTTTTCAGATTAATTTTTATGTACAGATTTAGTACTATTTAGGTACCTCTCATAAATGTAAAATTTATTTTGTTATTGTTTATATAGCACAAATTATAACACTTTACTTTTTTCTGTGCGTGAAGCTAGCACCACACATATTAAAATAATTCGCTTTTCAAATTAATTTTTATGTACAGATTTAGTACTATTTAGGTACCTCTCATAAATGTAAAATTTATTTTGTTATTGTTTATATAGCACAAATTATAACACTTTACTTTTTTCTGTGAGTGAAGCTAGCACCACACATATTAAAATAATTCGCTTTTCAGATTAATTTTTATGTACAGATTTAGTACTATTTAGGTACCTCTCATAAATGTAAAATTTATTTTGTTATTGTTTATATAGCACAAATTATAACACTTTACTTTTTTCTGTGCGTGAAGCTAGCACCACACATATTAAAATAATTCGCTTTTCAAATTAATTTTTATGTACAGATTTAGTACTATTTAGGTACCTCTCATAAATGTAAAATTTATTTTGTTATTGTTTATATAGCACAAATTATAACACTTTACTTTTTTCTGTGAGTGAAGCTAGCACCACACATATTAAAATAATTCGCTTTTCAAATTAATTTTTATGTACAGATTTAGTACTATTTAGGTACCTCTCATAAATGTAAAATTTATTTTGTTATTGTTTATATAGCACAAATTATAACACTTTACTTTTTCTGTGCGTGAAGCTAGCATCACCAATATTAAAATAATTCGCTTTTCAAATTAATTTTTATGCACAGACTTAGTACTATTTAGGTACTTCTCATAAATGTAAAATTAATTTTGTTATTGTTTATATAGCACAAATTATAATAATTTAATTTTTACTGTTCCTGAACATAGCACCTCACATTCTAAAATAATTCGCTTTTCAATTTAATTTTTGTATACATATTTAGTGCTATTTAGGTACCTCTTATAAATATAAAATTAATTTTGTTATTGTTTATATAGCACAAATTATAACACCTTACTTTTTCTGTGCCAGAAGCCAGCACCACGCATATGAAAATAATGCATTTTACAATTTAATTTTTGTATACATTTTTACATATGATAAATGTAAAATCTATTTTGTTATTGTATAAATTACTACACTTTACTTTTTGTGCTATATAAACAATAGCAAAATTAATTTTACATTTACGACAGGTACCTAAAAATTACAAATTCTGTATATAAAAATTAATATGTGTTGTGTTGCGTTCACTTAGTGGCATATTTCTAATATGTTAAAAACAAATTTACAATTTACAATTACAAGTTGTCCTTTCGGTTATACAAATATGCAGACAAGTGGATTACAATAAGTAATACCTTATGAATGAACAGTACTGGTGAATCTGTCACAGTGTTCATTAGTAGGTAATGTTTTTCTTGGTATTGGCGGCTTTTCTAATTTCAAAATTTTCTAAGATATTCACCCTTAGTCCCTTCTGACCTGTATGGATAATTTTGAATTCCCCATTGGTTATGGCCTGATATAATGAAATGGTCGGCAAAACCCGTATTGAAAATATATTTATTCATAGTATTTATATGTTCATTCATCCGAAACTTGAAAGATCTGCCGATTTGACCAATGTATATTGCATCCCAGTCTTTACACTGAATTTCGTATGTACCTGTTAAGTCGTCTTTTTTGGGGTTTTCTTTATTATAGACTGGTAATTTATCGAAATCAGTTTTGTTCACTGACATGTTAAATTCAAGTTTCTTTCGATTTTTACCTATTTATCAGAAATATTGGATATGTAATTTAGTTTAAGACTGATTAAGTACTAAATCTGTATTTTGGAAAAAGCGTATTATTTTAATATGCGTGGTGCTGCATTCACGCTCAGAAAAAGTAAAGTGTTATAATTTGTGCTATATAAACAATAACAAAATAAATTTTACATTTATGAGAGGTACCTAAATAGTACTAAATCTGTACATAAAAATTAATTTGAAAAGCGAATTATTTTAATATGTGTGGTGCTAGCTTCACGCACAGAAAAAGTAAAGTGTTATAATATGTGCTATATAAACAATAACAAAATAAATTTTACATTTATGAGAGGTACCTAAATAGCACTAAATATGTATACAAAAATTAAATTGAAAAGCGAATTATTTTAAAATGTGAGGTGCTATGTTCAGGAACAGTAAAAATTAAATTCTTATAATTTGTGCTATATAAACAATAACAAAATTAATTTTACATTTATGAGAGGTTCCTAAATAGTACTAAGTCTGTGCATAAAAATTAATTTGAAAAGCGAATTATTTTAATATGTGTGGTGCTAGCTTCACGCACAGAAAAAGTAAAGTGTTATAATATGTGCTATATAAACAATAACAAAATAAATTTTACATTTATGAGAGGTACCTAAATAGTACTAAATCTGTACATAAAAATTAATCTGAAAAGCGAATTATTTTAATATGTGTGGTGCTAGCTTTACGCACAGACAAAAGTAAAGTGTTATAATTTGTGCTATATAAACAATAACAAAATAAATTTTACATTTATGAGAGGTACCTAAAAAGTACTAAATCCCTATATAAAAATAAAATTCGAAAACGTTTTATTTTAATATGATTGGTGCTAACTTCACGGTCCAAAAAAAGTAAAATGTAATAACTTATTTAATATAAACAATAGCATAATACTATCATGGGTACTAATTAGTACTATTTGGGTACTAAATTTTAGTAAAAGAAAATTTAGTTTAAATAAATACTTTGGTGCTAGCGTGAAGTTGGCACCAATAATATTTAATATGCAATAACTTATTTACCATAAACATTTTGGAAACAATTTTTTGGGTACCTAAAGGTACCAATTGGGTACTAAATTTTCGTATAATTATTTTTTTAAAAAAATTATGTTGTGGTGCTAGCGTGAAGTTGGCACCAAAATAATTAAACAATGAATAACTCCTACGCAGAGTAAAAAACAAAAGTTTTTTTGTGGGTACTAATTGGTACCAATTGGGTACTAAATCATAGTAACAATTTAAAAATTAGTACCCTATACTTTGGTGCCAACTTCACGCACCTATATATATATATATATATATATATATATATATATATATATATATATATATATATATATATATATATATATATACATTGTGTTAATTAAAAACCTGGCCATAGGCGTTTAACATGGGAAATCAGTTTTTCCTTGCGCAAAAGTTCCCAAATTATTTTAGACCAAAATACTTCAAATAAATGTTGTAGAGAATTAAATTCTGCACCCGAATTAGTAATAAGATTTTATTTTTGACATTTCATAACCGAGAAATTTTTTTTTTTCTGGATATAGCTGATTTATAGCGGTAGCCATGGAACTCAAACAAAATTACGAACAATTGTATGCCATGTCAAAAAAGTTTGTGTTTTGTGATTTTCGTTCAATAAAATATTTCTTTGAAAGTATGGAACAGTTTTCTCATGAAGAAAAGCTTCAGAATATAAAATGGTGGACAAATTTTGTTTGCGTTGCGTTGCGTGGCTATCGCTATAAATCAGCAATCTTCAGAAAACTTTAAAATTGATTTTCTCCGTTATTATATGGCAAAAATAAAATCTTATTACTAAGTCGGGTGCAGAATTTAATTCTCTACAACATTTATTTGAAGTATTTTTGTCAAAAATAATTTGGGAACTTTTGCGCAAGGTTTTTAATTAAAACACTATATATGTATATATATATATATATATATATATATATATATATATATATATATATATATATATATATATATATATATATATGATGTATCTGTGAGAAGTAGGCCAGGAAAAAAGGAATAGTGTGGGCTATGGAAAAAGAGAGGATATGAAATATATGATTTGATATCACTTTGAATAATTTTGCAAATAAAGTATTTTTCCTTTTTCGTTCCTTTCATTAATTGAATTAAGATTAAGGTTTAAGAAATACGTTATATCATTTTGTCGACGAGGATGGGATCAAAAATTCTTTCGCCCGACGATTTTTTACCTATGCCTGGAGACGCGCCGGTACCTTGGCCTGCATGGTACACATCTGTGGTGGATTTTTTCTTTTTAATGGACCGTATCGCTACCGAAGATCATAAATTAGATGATAAAACAAAGAATTTATATCTTTGTCAATTCTTAGGTGTTGAAGGTCGACGAGTTGCATCTGCATATCCTTTTTATTTGCAACGTGGTACTTTAAAACATGATGAATTCGTGAAAGAATTGAAGGCCCTGTTTCTTCCAAAAGTAAACCAAGTACGAGCTGCTTTTGACTTCCGAACACGTATGCAACATTCAGATGAATCTGTTACCGCTTACGTAACAGAGCTGCGGAAATAAATTAGTCTACGAGCTTATGGCGATAGTACTTTAGAGAATAAACTTTTAGCTGAGCAGTTAGTTATTGGTTGTAGCTCAAAAATTACTCAACAAAAGTTACTTGCCGAAGTAGATGTTAATTTCGACACATTCGTCAATATCATGTTAAATGATGAAGCTGCAAATATAAATTCTGCTGCAATACAACAAGCAAAAGCAACTGATGTCATTGTAGCTCAAACTTCATCATCATTCAATAAACAGCATCACAGCGGAAACCGAAAATAATCCGGAAAAATATTGTATGTTTTGGTTGTGGAAAAAATGACCATGTCATTCGTTCGGAAAAATGTCCTGCAAAGGGAAAGATTTGCAAAGCATGTGGCAAGAAAGATCACTTCTACGCTGTATGCAATTCGAAGAAAAATCAGCATAAAGTAAGATCGTTAAAAGTAAGAAATTTAAAACCATATTCCAATCGCCTACAAGTTAAAGTCACTTTGTTGTCAACAATGACGAAGAATTGGAACTACAAAGCTTCTGTGGACACTGGTTCGGATATTTCAACGATAACAGAGTCAATTTTTCAAGCAGCAAAATTAAATTTACCTCTCATGCCAAGTAATACATCAATTCGAAATTTCAATGGATCTCGTGTAACAAAAATACGTGGAAAAGTCAGGACACAAATCAGAATTGCAAATAAATGTACAGAAATGGAATTGTATGTCACTACAAATGATTTGTTACCCACAATTGGTATGGATGTAATTCACGCCTTGGAATTAACAATCCATGGTAGAGATCTCAGAGTTGCTGCTTTAAACGAAGATGTTTCTTATATTTCAAAATTTCCAAATCTGACAAGTAAAAAAATGGGTACATTTAAGTTGTTCAAGCATGAGATAGCGATAAAACCCGAAGCGCTACCAACTTCAACTAAACTTCGATCGATCCCATATGCACGTCGAGAGCAAGCTATCGTTGAAGGTAAGAAGATGGTGGAAGATGGTATATGGAGTCCAGTTGAGAAAAGCGAATGGATACACGGGTTGGTGACAGTACCCAAAAATGATGGATCTGTCAGATTGACAACAGATTTAATTTCTCTGAACAAATACGTCATTCCAGAAAGACATCCTATTCCAAACACAAGTGACATATTTCTGCAATTGCGTGGTGCAAATTATTTTTCAAAATTGGACCTCAGGAAAGGTTACTTCCATATTCAGCTTCATGAAAATTCTAAACTATTGACTACTACTATTACTCCTGCTGGTTTATTTGCATACAATCGTTTACCAATGGGACTCACAGACTCCGCTTCAGTTTTTCAACGAGCTGTAGAAAAAACATTGTTGGATTGTAAAAATGTACAGACTTACATCGATGACATCATAGTTTATGGTAAAACAAAAACAGAACATGACAGATATTTACATGACGTTTTGAAAGCACTTAATGAAAATGATTTCTGGTTAAATACACAAAAATGCGAATTTTGCAAAAAAATCAATTAGATATTTGGGTCACATTATTTATATCTAGTAATGGAATACAACCAGATCTAAAAAACGTAAAACCAATTCTTGAAGCTACATCACCCAAAACTCTGAAACAGGTACAATCTTTTTTGGGTGCAGTTAACTACTATTCAAATTTCATCGGAGGTCTCGCAGAAAAAGCTGAACATCTACGTAGGCTTACAAGAAAAGGTAATAAATTTCAATGGACAGATACTGAAGCCAATGCATTTCAAATCTTGAAAGAAGCCATTTCCAATAATGTAAAACTGTAAATTTTCGACTTAAAAGCAGTGACTATCGTTACAACAGATGCTTCAGATATTGGGATTGGAGCTGTTTTAACACAAATTCAGTATGGACAAGAAGTTACAATTGCTTACGCGTCACACACGCTTTCGTCTGCTGAACGAAACTATTCTGTTGGTGAAAAAGAAGCACTAGCTTATATTTGGGCCTGCGAGCATTGGAGTTCATTTCTATTAGGTAGAACATTCATTCTTCGTTTAGATCATTCAGCATTACAAACACTTCTTTGTTACGGTTTTATTTTTAGTAAAATGGATAGATACAGAATACTACATTGTGGGCGCAGTCGAGTGATTGATGGGGATTCCACAGATGTCGCTAACAATCTTAACTTTAGTCAGTTTTAAATTTTTCTGGGAATTGTGGGATTTAATTAAAATATTCTTAACTTGCAAAGAACACTTTGTGTCCAGTTTTTGAAGAGTGTAGAGCGAAATACGCCACTTTGTGATACTATTGCACATGGAGATTGTTGCAAAGAGATTAGTGATTTTCGTGGCACGTTTTTAGTATACGGATTATTTTTCACTCTATTGAAGAAAAGAATACAGTTGGTATTTAGCGTCGTTCTGACGGATTATCTCCTTCAAAATTGTCACTTAGATATTCAATATCTTTATAAAGGAAAAAGGGCAGTTATTTAATGCGTAAGTGTGGAATTCTTTCGTTGGTCATTCGATTGCTAATATAGTGTAATATTTCTGTGTAGCCTTTTTTTTTATACCTATATATATATATATTGGGCTCGTGTGGTGAGGCTGTCCGTAACGCACGAGACATTCGCTGCATAATTGCGCAGAGAGAAAGGAGAGACATTGAACACAGGACCGGCTTGAGAGAATTTTGGGAAACGAGGCGGCGGTAAGCGGCCGAGTACGCTGTACAAGGATTCAACACATATCCTGGTGAGCCCGTTTCATTTTGTAACTCGTCCTGTCGATGATTCGTGTACGATCCTGCATTTCGGACGAACGTTTTGACACCCGTCTGAACTTATTCTTTAATCGTCGATGCGCGATGAACATTGCTTATTTTGATGTTGATTATTGATTATTTGAGATCGAGAGATTTACTTTTTTTTATATGATATTTATATTTTTTTTGTGAAGCCATACAGCGTTGTGCTTTAAGATATTTATTTGGGGTCGCGAGTTTAAGGATGCATCCATTAAAATCGTAGATAGGTTGTTGACCCAAGTGAGTCAGTTTTTGGTTCAGCGAGACTCTGTTGCGTGGCTTAATAATATATATATATATATATATATATATATATATATATATATATATATATATATATATATATATTGGTTTGTAGTTTTCTCAAATTCCTCATTTTATATTAATAATTTAAACAATTAATAAATCTGGTATTTAGTTAAATTTATGTACGATTTTGATTTCATTCAACCTTTGTCCTGTTTATTATTATTTTTTTGATTTAGTAAAAATCCCTTTGCTATTCAGGATTTCATATACCTGTAAGATTGCTTTTATTTTCCAAATTTGAATAGCATGGCGCCCTTATAAAAAATAAAATCTAACATTTTTCTTTTATCACTTATTTATAAATTTTTTTTGAACCACCCCTTACTCGAGACTGAGGTTAGCGGTACGAGTTATAAATTTTTATTACAATTTAGTTCATTGTCACGTTGGCTAACTTTTAATTGTAACATCTTTCAAAACACACTTCAACTAAGAAGTCTGCAAAATTTCTTCGATGGTTAGAACGGTTATCAGCATTCGATTACACAGTAGAGTACAAGAAAGGAACAGATAACGTTGTTGCAGATTTTTTATCAAGAGCACCCATTCAGAATGAAAATTTTATTCCTGTGGAACCACATTTCGACGTCAAACAAGTAATCACAACGAATATTTCACTTCACGCTCTTCGAAGTTGTCAAAAACAAAATGACACATGTCAAAATTTGTTTAAATTCATAAAAAATGGTTGACCTTCTAGATCGAAAATTGCAAAACACATTTCAAGATATTATTCCTTACGTGACGAGTTCTCTGTGGATAATGGCTTAATCACACGCGGAGATATAATTCTTGTTCCAGAATTAATGCGAAAGAAAATTCTGATATCAGCTCACGAGGGTTATCCAGGGATAGTAAGAATGAAACGACAACTCAGAAAATCTTTTTGGTGGCCGGGACAAGATAAAGATGTAGAAAGATTTGTAAAATATTGTATACCTTGCCAAGATAGTGAAAAATCTCACAAACAACCGAAGATAACGAGCGTTCCAATTGAAGTGCCACAGAAACCATGGTCAAAAGTTGCGATAGATGTTACCGGACCATTTGCAGTAGCACCGTATAATCAAAGGTACGTGGTTGTCATAATCGATTATTATTCAAAATATCCTGAAATTTTACTCACACATTCGATAACTTCTGCTATTATAATCAAATGGTTGAAAGAAGTATTCGCAAGATATGGAAATCCAGATATTCTTGTAAGTGATAATGGTACAAATTTCACTTCGGATGAGTTTTCAAAATTTCTCCATTCTAAAGATATTTTACATTGGCGTACACCGAATTATGATCCACAACGTAATGGTTTAGTAGAAGTTTATAATCGGTATTTAAAATATGGTATACAAACATTTAAGTCAAGTAGAAAATGTTTCGATATTGGCATTCTCGAATTACTGTTCAGTTTTCGTGCCACTGCTCCTTCGGAGGGGGGAAAATCGCCAGCTTTCTACATGTTCGGACGTGAAATGCGAACTAACTTCGAGCCCCGGAAAATTACGTACGAAGATGAAAACAAGAAAAAAATCGATTTTAAATCGAAAGAAAACAGTACCCGATCTACAGTCGCTAGAAGCAAGCAACCTATATTTACTAAAGGAAGTTGGGTACGCGTTCGCCTACCGTTCGTACCAAAAGGTGCATCTCCATTCTCCAAACCAATGCAGATTGTCGAGTGTCTTGGAACTCATACATTTCGACTTAAAAATGGAAAAGTATGGTCTTCAAGAAATTTGGTTTTATGCCACCAACCGAGGCACGAGTTCATAGAGAATATTTCATCTCTGCCGCAAGCAAATAGTAAAGAGGAACCTCGTAGATCTACAAGACCAAATAAGGGCGTTGCTCCTAAATATTTTGGGATTTAGAAGCTTGTTTTCGGAGGGAGACAAATGATGTATCTGTGAGAAGTAGGCCAGGAAAAAAGGAATAGTGTGGGCTATGGAAAAAGAGAGGATATGAAATATATGATTTGATGTCATTTTGAATAATTTTGCAAATAAAGTATTTTTCCTTTTTCGTTCATTTCATTAATTCAATTAAGATATAAGGTTTAAGAAATACGTTATATCAATATATTATTGTATTATTAATTAAATATGTATTTAAATTATAGGTATGTTAATACTACATATACCCTTAAGAAATACTCATAGAACGAAAGAAGATATACAATTTCAATTATTTCTGTGTACAAGCTATGTTAAATTTGTTACTTACAGGACGCGAGCAGACATGTGACTTTGTTGGCCTTGGCAAGCAGATTTGTAGGTCCGTGTCAGAATGACAGCTAGTAGTTATTTACATAGATGTCACAAATGTCATATGTATGTTGTGTATATGTCATCAATAGTGTGGAATATATTTGGCGAGGAAAATAATCCACATGGATTTGGAAAATCATAATGTTTTGAATGAAAACTTATGATACTTGACACCTATGTACATTATTACTAGCTGTCATTTGCGCACGGGCCCCCATATCTGCTTGCCAAGGATAACAAAGGCACATAACTGCTCGCGCCCTATGCAACATAAAATGAAAATGGCGAGAGGTATTATGCTGGCCACAACAGCTTTTTTTATTTGTTCCTTCGTTACGGAATTTAATTTTGAATTCAGTGGTATAATATTTTTATATCTTTACATAACGATTTTTTTGAGAAAAATGCATGGAAAGATTTATATTAATTTGTTTAAAATATGGCTATAATAAGAGTGTAAGATAAAAATTTACATGCATTTTTCTCAAAAAAATCGTTATCTAAAGATATAAAAATATATCACTGAATTCAGAATTAAATTTCATAACGAAGGAGCAAATAAAAAATACATGCCTCATTTAAAATAAGAAAATTAGGTCCTGTATTTTGAGAACTACTGATCGAAAATAGTATATTATGTGGAAAGTGTGTGAAGCTGAAATTTTTATATGAGGGTTGGAGCCTTCGGCTCGTGTCGCAAACCACCCGAATGTAAAATAGGCTTCACACACGTGTTACATACTACACTTTTTCTATGACATAGCAATAAAAATTTTTTTTTTTTATAAATTAATAACACATTTCTCATGAAGTTGTTATTTCTACGGACCATTTACCAACACATGATTTACGTGTATATAAAGATGACTGAACTATTTACATCACGCACAGTGTACAAAAAATTAAGCTTTACACATAAAAATTGATACGTGAAATACTGACTTCACGCATGGGAGTAGAATTTTTTTTTTCTTTTACGTAAATTTGTCTTGTGATATATAAATTGTTTGCCCATTTAACCGTCTTTTTAGCTCTTATACTTCTCGAGATAGCAATGGTGGCCCATTTAAAATGAACAACTGTATTTTATCAGCGTTATTGTTGGCTTTGGCACAAGTCGAAAAAAGTGGGTTAATATGTTTTCTGCGGTCTATAAATTGAAAAAATCTGTTGTGGCCAGCACAATACCTCTCGCCATTTTCATTTTATGTTGCATAGGGCGCGAGCAGTTATGTAACTTTGGTGGCCTTGGCAAGCAGATATGGGGGCCCGTGTCAGAATGAGAGCTAGTAATATACATAGGTGTCCAGTATCATAAGTTTTCATCCGAAACATTATGATTTTCCAAAGCCATGTGGATTATTTTCCTCGACAATGGATGACAAATAAACATCAGAATATTTTGAAATTTTGAATGAAAAATTATGACATATGACAATTGTGACATCTATGTAAATAACTACTAGCAGTCATTCTGACACGGATCCTCATATCTGCTTGCTAAGGCCAACAAAGTCACATGACTGCTCGCGCCCTATACGTAACGAATTTAACATTTCTTGTATACACACAAATAATTGAAATTGTTTCTCTTCTTTCGTTCTATGAGAAATTTTATCCTACTATTTTAATATGTTCAAAATTCTTCAAATTCATTGACGGTATTAACAGTATTTCTTAAGGATATATGTAATATTAACATACCTGTAATTTAAATACATATTAAATTAATAATACAATAATATATAATAAATGTACTCATACCTCCCAGAAAAATTTATTTGTCAATTACAAAAATTTGAATATCGCAACTGTTTTTCGGGCAACGAGATTTATTACAACAGATTATTCTATATTATTATACACTACATCTCCAAACCTATACGAGATATAATAAAAAATTTAAATGTGTCAGATTAAGAATTTAATTATCTTTAATATTTGCAGTAACAAATTTTCAAAAAATAATATTTAGAATTTTTCTTTTTAGAAACTACCACTTCCGGTTGTCCAATTGTTACCAGAACATATTCAACTCTTCCCATTACTGTTAGATTGAGGAATCCGTAGTTATACATGTCTTTAGTCTTATAGAATTTGAGAAATCGTGTCTTCAACAACCTCACACACACACACACACATCCACCCGCACACACACACACACACACACACACACACACAGACATCATTGTAAAAATGTTAAAATCGGATTCTATGGACCTTAAATCGTGCTTATTCAATAAAATCTGGATATGCGATTTTTAGCATGAATCCAATACCTCTCTTAGTGAGAGGTAAAAATGAGAAAGCTGAAGAAAATAATATAAAAATAAGAACAGGTGATTTGTAATAGTCTTTCATTTGTTTCTTAATCATCTACAATAGTTTCTCCAAAAATTAATAATTTATGTTTTATTATGTGGCGCACTCTCCACGCCAGAAATGAGTGCCCGTGAGGTGACGCCTGGTAAGCGCCCGCACGGTACAAATATTCCATCATTACCGATATCTGTGTATGAAGCAGATTGGCACACCCAGCAATGGGTAATATGCCGTGATGAAATATTTATTTATTTTATTTATTTATGTTTAAAATAAAAGAATGTAGATTTTTTATATATCATTGAAAAGCTTATAAAATAAGAAAAAGGTGAGACTAGCTCAAAAACAAATGAAGATAGAAAATTCCTGTGGTGTCTAGTAAATTTCACTCGAAAAGTTGACCACGGAATGTGAATCGTTAATATTACCAAAGATACCTTAAAAAACATCGAAAATGTACATCCTTAATGAGCATATTTTTACAATGAAAATTCATGTTCCAGACAATCTTCAAGTTGAGGCTTCCGCTACGCTTCTGTTCCATTTGCGAACAGAACTTCAATTGTTTAGTACATTTAAGAAGGACTGTGTGGAGAACACTCTACGTCTGGAAGCGTGGATCAAGGAGGCACCGGACAACACAGACGTGACAGACAAGTGTACGACATCTAAAACAAAGAGTAATCAAGTTGATGAAGTTTGTGTAAAAGAAGAAGTGATAGATAATAATGATAAGCTAGTAGTAAAATATTCATTAGTGGACGAAATTTCCATTAAAGACCCACTACCAGAAGATCTCTCTGGCCGTGAACTTGATTTATTACAAGAAATACTAAAGGAGGAAAGCCCACTTCAAACAGACACTAATCTTTATGAAGACAGCAGCGTTGACATGGGCGAAGAAAGTGATCAGAATTATGATGACCATGATGTTTCTGATAATAATGAAAGTAACTCTGAAGAAAATATTGTAGTTACTGGTGGTGCAAGTGGTAACAACAAAGAATTTCAGTGTAATAAGTGTAAAAAATGGTTTTTATATAAATCATACTTAACTAGACATTTGAAACAACACACTGGCGTTAAAGATTATCAATGTAATGAATGTAAAAAATGGTTTTCAAGAAAATCAAATTTAACAACACATATGAAACAACACACTGGCGTTAAGGATTATCAATGTAATGAATGTAAAAAATGTTTTTTACTTAAATCACACTTAGTTACACATATGAAACAACACACTGGCATTAAAGATTATCAATGTAAAGAATGTAAAAAATTGTTTTCACAAAAAGCACACTTAACTTGTCATATGAAACAACACACTGGCGTGAAAGATTATCAATGTAATGAATGTAAAAACTGGTTTGCAAGAAAATCAAACTTGGTTTCACATATGAAACAACATACTGGTGTTAAAGATTATCAATGTAATGAATGTAAAAATTGGTTTTTAAGTAAATCAACCTTAGTTAAACATATGAAAAAACACACTGGCGTTAAAAATTATCAATGTAATGAATGTAAAAAATATTTTTTACATAAATACAGCTTAGTCGTACATATGAAACAACATACTGGCATTAAAGATTATCAATGTAATGAATGTAAAAAATGGTTTTCACGAAAATTTCAATTAACTAGTCATATGAAAAAACACTGGCGTTAAAGAGTATCAATGTAATGAATGTAAAAAATGGTTTTTACATAAATCAAACTTAGTTACACATATGAAACAACACATAGACGTTAAAGGTTATTAATTGTAATGAATGCAAAAAATGGTTTTCATAAAAATTACACTTAACTAGTCAACACACTGGTGTTAAAGACTTTCAATGTAATGAATGTAAAAAATGGTTTTCACAAAAAGCAAACTTAGTTACACATATGAAGCAACACTGGCGTTAAAGATTATCAATGTAATGAATGTAGTAAATAGTTTTTACTTAAATCACACTTAACTAGAAATATGAAACAACACACTGGCCTTAAAGATGATCATTGTAATGAGTATAAAAAATGTTTCTTACATACATATATATATATATATATATATATATATATATATATATATATATATATTAGTTGTACATATGAAACAATACAGTGGATGTAAAAAAAATTAAATGAAATAAAAGTAAAAAATTGTTTTCATGGAAAAAATAAAACCTTTTTAGCACTCCCTGGTATCATTCCTACAGTTTTATGTATTTTTACTATTAATTGGGTGAACTATACAGTGTATGACGAATAGGCAGACCAGCATAAACATGGAGAACTGTCAACAAAGAACTAAAATCCATAAACATAAAATGGAAGCAGGCTAAAAAGGTAGCAAGAAATAGAGAAGAATGAAAAGAATTAGCGAAAAGAATCACTGACCAACAAACACAAGATTAACAAAGAAAAAGCTGCGCAGATCTAGCAAGTCTGCCACCACAACCAACGCTTAGAAACGACAATATTACTTTGTCACCCTACTACTGTGTACTCGGATGTACTGTACGAAAAAAACTATAAAATGTAAAATAACTTTTAGAAATTATTAGGAGTTATTTATTTTTAAAAAGATGAAAAAAGTACTAGTATTAAGTAATCTATATGTTAATGATATTTACAATCATTTCTAAGTCAATCGTTATTCCGTTTACAGAATATATAATTATTTAAAATAATTGTAGTTTATAATCGTACCATACGCTGGCACTACTGAGAATGACCGTGTTATGTCAAATAATTTTATATTGCATAAAAGGAATAAGGATTGACTTAGAAATAATTGTAAATTCATTAATATATACGTTTATTTGAAATCGTCACTAAAGTGCACAAAAATCGTCATTAAAAGTTCAGAAATCGGCACTAAAGTAATCCATTATACGTCGATTTCATACAAATGCAGTGTTGCCAACCTTATGCTGTGTCTTGAGACAAGGGTTTACTAATGAAAGTAACTATTACTTGCAATCCTGTGCTTTATTTTATTTAATCACAGAATAGGATTCACCGGCTACAATGCTGCCGAGTGAACCCATGACAACAACAACACTCCGACGCTACTCGGTACGTACAACCACAGGTTTACGATTGAGGCGTCATCTACTTATCTAAGTATTTACTAACATCTATATGCTGCACTTTTTCTCCCTAAAAAAATAAAAACAATTCTTTCGTATTGATACGTTTTCTTACTTTATCTAATACAATAGGGTATTCTCTCATGATTACAAACATTAAAAAGTTATTTAAAATACTAAAGTTGATTGGTAAACGAGAGAGAAAAAGCAAAAAAAGATGTTATAAATTGATTGTTGCAAAAGATATAAAGCATTAAAATTTTGATGATGTACTAGTTGTACTATCAATGGGAGACCAGTTGATATCCCTACTACATGCTCGAATATGATAACACGCCGCATTTAGGTACGTACATGCTCGGGTCTACTTCGGTTCGTTCGGGAGTATTCGTACTACAGCTGTAGGGATAAATAAATGTAATCATTTACTTAAAATGGTTTTCTTATAATTATCTTTACTTTTTTTTAGTAATAATATGTAAGATTACAATTAAATATATTTGATTTCCTACCTTTTGTAATACTTACTGAATACCATCTCGAAAACTCATGAACCACTGATTGTACACCGCTGGTACGTACAACTAGTACGTCACGTATCACGTGACCTACCAAAATTAAATTTTAAAAATTAATATCTCGCTTATTAAAAGGAATTTTTAATTCGGGTTTCCACAGGTACTCTTACAAATACCTGTTCTTTAAGAATAAAGAATAAAAAAAATATGCGAGAATACCCTATTATATTGGAACAATCATATAATCTCTTAAACGGAACTTTCTTTATAAATTTAAACGATCTGGCTTATGACGAACTCGCTGAGATCTACGAGGTCCTGGACTTTCCGACCCGCTGTCTACTACAGTTTTGGGTATTAACATTTTTGGTTTTCCATGGTTTTGTTCCATTGCATCATCTGGGACTATGACACGCTTTGGGAATATCTGCGACCGTATTTTCACTGAATCGTCACTTTCGTCGGCTATTGGCGCATTATTTTCCGTAAATGTTCTATCTATCTTCTATTCACAATTAAATTCGTATTCTTTATCTCTTGTATTACCCAGATAAGCTTCCGAAAGTGGTGAACCAACTTGTGCTTTTGACTCCGCTTGATCTATAGTTTGATTTACTTTAATGTGACTAGCATGATAGAGTCTTGTTCTCCCGTTCACTAAAACTAAATATGTTGCGTAGCTTTTTCGTTCTAAAATTTTTGCTGGCCACCACTTAACTTCCTTATCCGCGACTGATTTAACAAAAACAGACTGATCTGATATAAATTTAGGCATCCGACAATCAATTTCTTTCGACCGTGTACAATTAAATTCTGGTTTTAAAAGCGATAGTTTTGTTCGAGGTAGAACAATACTAGTTCTGCAGGGGCAATCCCTGTTTTGTGTTCCGAGAATACAATAAATACCTATTCACCTTATTGGTAAGACTCAAACTGCTTTTACATCCTGAAAGACTTTTTTTCAAATTCTGTTTTATACACTGTACTGCCTTCTCCGCCATACCATTACTCTGAGGATGGTATGGAGGAATGTGTATTAATTTTATTGCATTCTCATTACAAAACTGTTCAAATTCTACTGAATTAAATGGTGGCCCGTTATCTGAAACTAACTCTTGTGGAAAACCTAGTATGCTAAAGTACCTATCAACTTATCAGACGTCTTGGCACTGTCTGTACCTTGCATCACATGAGCATCTTCCCATTTTGAAAAAGCATCTACATATATCAAAATTTTTTGACTTTGGAAATCCAAAAAATCAATATGGGCTCTCTGACCCACCCGCTGTGCGAATTCCCAACTCATTAGATTTTTTGCAGTCGTAACATTCTGTGTAACCTGACATACATTGCAGCCTTTTATCTTCTTTTCGATTTCATCATTAATTTTTGGCCAAAATACATATGATCGCGCTAAAAGTTTCATTCTCACGACATCCGGATGATTTTCGTGTAATAAATCTAAAATTCGGTGTCTCAATTGCGATGGTATTACAATTCTGTTTCCCAGACATAAACATCCATTTGAGACAGACAGTTCGGTTCTCACATTGAAATATGGTTTAACATTGTCATCACCCATATGATCTGGCCATCCCCTCTTTGTTAAATCCACGACTTTACTCAAAACAGGATCCTTTACCGTTTCCCTGGCAATATCTAAACTACATAATGGTTCCTCTACCTGGATCTGCAAAATTTCGTCTCCCGTACTTTGATTCAACGGTAAACGCGACAGCATGTCTGCACATTTCAAGTCGCGCTTGACGACAAGTTCGTAATCGTAATTGCTCAGAATAACTGCCCAACGTTGCAGCCTACACGCAGCCAAAGGTGGTATCCCAGTTTTTGATCCCAAAATTCTATTCAACGGTTGATTATCAGTGACCAAATAAAATTTTCGTCCATAAATATATTTATAGAAGCGTTTAACAGCAAACACCAATCCCAGGGCTTCCCTATCCAATTGGCTGTAATTTCATTCTGCCTTGGATAAAGTAGCTGAAGCGAACAATATAGGTTTTTCCTCACCGTCAATAACGTGACACAAAACCGCCCCCGCCCCATCTGGACTTGCATCCGAAATTAATACATACATAAATGGGGATCTTTGGGTTGTAATGTGTTAAAATGTTATTATGTAATAATAGTTTTTTGCTAAGTTCAAAAGCTTTTTGGCAGCATGTACCCCAAATAAAATTGGTATCAGTCCGAAGTAGTCGATATAAGGGTTGAAGGTGTGAGCTTAAATTTGGGATGAATTTGCCATAGAAATTAATCATCCCCAAGTATGATTTCAGTTGTTACATTTGTAGGTACTGGACATTCTAATATGGCTGTCATTTTTGCAGCTGGCCTAATACCCTGATCGTCTATAATATGTCCCAAATACTCAACGGACCTTTCAAAAAAACTACATTTTGATAAGTTTACTCTTACATTAAATTTTTCTAACTTCTGTAATACTTTAAACAAATTCTGTTCACATTGTTGTCGATCCACCCCAGCCACAACTACATCATCCAAATAACAACAAACATTCGGAATATTTTTGAGAATTGCGTCCATAATTGATTGAAAAATTCCGGGTGCGCTACTGACCCCAAAAGGTAACTGATTAACTCTAAACAACCCTCGATGTGTATTTACTGTTAAAATCTCTTTAGCTGCCTCTGACAACCCCACCTGCGTGTATGCCGCCAAAAGATCAAGTGTGCAAAATACTGTATTACCCGACAACGAGTTTAAAATATCGTCCAATCGAGGCAGAGGATACCGGTCCCTTATAACATTCTTGTTAACTGTGCTCTTGTAGTCCACGCATAGTCTTATAGAATCGACGCCGGATCCCTTCTTTGGCACGACAACGAGAGGAGATGCCCAGTCACTGGAAGTCACTGGTGTCCAGAGTCCATTTTCCACGAGTTCGTCAATCCTTGTATTAACTTTTTCAATTATACCGTATGGAATAGTGTATGGTTTTCTATAAACCGGTGTTGCCCCTTCCTGTAAGGCAATGTGCGCTGTAAATTTGTTAATACAAGACCCCAACCCATTGGAAAACACCCTGGGAAACTTTTTTTTAATATATCAGTAATCGAACATTCTTGATTAATTTGATTGATTAATAACAAATTATTTTTCCAGTTTGGATACAAAGCATTTATCCAGTCGCGACCTAATAGTGGTGTCTTTAAATGACCTTGAATTATTACAATAGGTAATGATATTGCATTTAAAAATTTATCGCTCTTTACTTTGACCCACGCTTGACCGACTACCTTTAAGAAATGACTTGATGCCGCTTTCAATGAAATGTGGCATTTCTCGATTTTTACAGAATTATTTATATATCTTACAAAGTTTTCCTCACTAATTATTGAGACCGCAGCCCCTGCGTCTACTTCGAACTCTATACCTTTGTTTTCCACGATGAGTGATTTCGTCAATCTCGGTGTAACCGTGTTGATGGCTTCCACGATGTTCACCTCGTTGACACACAAACTGCAGTTGCAGTCCTCTGAAACTTCCTCCCTGACTGGTGGCTCTTCATGCACACGATACTGATTTTTCTTCTTGCACTGTTTTCTAAAATGTCCTTTGACTCCACAGGCATGACATGTAGCATTCTTCGCCTTACATTCTGGAAGATGATCTGGTTTTCATGGACCTCCACACCGAAAATAAATCCCTTTATTTTGGTGCTCTGTGATGTTTCGTTTCTTCTTATAGTTCGACGCATTGTTATGTGACCCCTTTGAAACACTGTGTATTGTTTCATTTCCAAATTATTTTGTTTGGTTACTTGCTAATTCCATGGACACTGCTTCTCTAACCGCACCATTATAGGTTAGGTCTGGTTTCACCAGTAACCTGCGTCGAATATCCTCACTCATAATTCCGCAAACGAACTGGTCTCGTAGTGCGTCGTCCAAAAATGTCCCGAAATCGCAATACTGAGCCAATTTCTTCAGCTCCACACCAAACGGCGTGACCGTTTCCTCGGTTTTTTGAAATCGTTTATGAAACCGATAGCGTTCAGCAATAACGCACTTTTCGGGTGTATAATAATCTAAAACCACTTTCTTCAGATCGTCGTATGTTTTTGTATTTGGTTTGTCTGGAGCCACGCTATTTCGTAGGACATCATAACACTTCGGTCCAATCATTGTCAAAAACAGAGCTACTTTCTTTTCATCCGGTACATCGTTGACAAAAATAAACTGCTCAAATCGTTCAACGTACGATGCGAATAATTCTTCACCGGAATATTCTGCGATGTATCCGACATAACCTATTTTGCCGGCAGCAGCCTGTGGTTCGATTGCCATGGTATTATTTTACGTGCGGCGTTCACTTTACCTCGTCGCCAATTATGCTGTGTCTTGTGACAAGGGTTTACTAATGAAAGTAACTATTACTTGCAATCATGTGCTTTATTTTATTTAATCACAGAATAGGATTCACCGGCTACAATGCTGCCGAGTGAATCCATGACAACAACAACACCATAGAAAATAGAGATACTGACCTATAGAAGGCGCACTCTATGAAGAAACGCAAGCAGATTAGATGTACAACTACCGCGCTTGGCGGACGCGCCGAGAACTAAAGTTTTGTGAATGAATCATGGATTTAGTATTATTATTTGATTTAAATTGAATATCAATAAGGAAAAAAAGACACAAATTGAAAACTGTTCATTTGATTTATTTATTAAACCTTTTTTTCTACAATAATTGATTGCATTTTGTATAACAATATCGTTAGATGTTTCCTGACATATTTTTCCTACTAAAACACGATTAATTTGTTTAGTATAATTAAAAAATAAAAATCTTACAAAAAATTCGAGGCATTCCTCGTACAAATTATGTTCAATACATGTAAATACATTGTTTGCTATATATTTTGTTATTATTCTAATAATAATTTTGCTTAAATCTGCTTTGTGGATTAACTATTTTTTTTACATTATTAATAAAAATAGAAAATACTTTATTTGGGTGAAATAATGCATTTATATGATATGCCTAGCTGAAATGACAGATGCATCATTTCTTTCACCACAGATATCATTCCTGCAAGTTTTACAATTTTTATTTTTTAATATTTTTTTAGCTACATAGCCAGCCACATATTCAGTAGCACCCGAACATTCTGTTTCCGCCACAATTTGCACTCGTGCTTCCTCTTCTTCTCTCGGAACTCGGAACATGCTGTTCTGTTTCCTGGGGAATATTGTCCATAACAAAATGTTGTAGCGTAGTCAATGTTCCATCAGTCTCATCCATCTATATCAAACAACTTTCTGAATCCAATACGTTCCAGCCAGATATTGTACACTTCGTAATAAATAGGAAAACGATGTGTTTTAAGTTCCAACTTGTCACAATTCGGCACACAACACTTGCTTTTTTTTTGGTATTGCCATGATTCACGACTCAGATCGTTCACGAACAAAAGATAGAACAACAAAAAGTACTTAACAAACAACAAAAAGAACTTAACAAAAAGTATTTAACAAACAACAAAAAGCACTAAACAAACAACAAAACTGAATCGCAAACAGGAATACACACAAAAGAATTAGAGAAACCAATGCTGACACTTCAAGAGCGAAAACATGAGTGATTTCAATTGACATTTATCACCATTTTGAAAACTTTGTTGTGCTTATCAGCGCTATTAGCGGTACCGCGCAAAACTATTCAAAGCGACAGTGGCGAAATTGCGGTCGCGCCAACAACTATTTGAAAAGTCCCGGTCGCCGTATGGAGTGCGCATAGCATGAATAACACTCCGGCGCTACTCGGTACGTACAACCACAGGTATACGATTGAGGCGCATCTACTTATCTAAGTATTTACTAACATCTATATGCTGCAGTGTGCGATGTACAATAATAAATTTGTAAGTAAAATGAAAATATGTGCAAGAAGAACGAATTAAATAAATTCCGATGAAAAAGTTTAAGATAACACATAATTTTGAGTATTCATTACGATAACTCAAAACCCCGGCCCTGAAGTTCCTTTTTATCACTCTATGGTTCATTTTCCTCGACCTTACGGCCTCAGCAACTAAATTCCATATTCGTGATAAAAAGTATAATTTCAGTACTTTGATACATAAATAACTATTATTTAATACTCGTATATTTTTCTTCTTTTTTTAAAAAATAAATAACACCCAATAATTTCTACAAGTTATATTTCATTTTATAAGATTTTTTTCAGGTTGATGACGTGCGTCTTCTGCGTAATTATTTTTACTTTACCAAATTTATATGTTTAATATAAGTCAAAATCATTTTATATTTCGACCATGTTTATTTACACTACATATATGTATTGTGTGTGAATTATAAAAAATATGTTTAAAATAAATAGACAGACTGTTCATTTTTAAGTTGGTTAAATTAGCAAAGAATCTCTATATTACATGGGTATTTCAACGATAAACTGAAAAAAAAAAATCAACCAGTACTCAAAATATGGATACCAACTTTTTATTTTAAATAGAAAAATACTTTTTATTTACTTATTTAATAGAGCTCTTTATTTTGAATCCAACGATGTACAATTTTCATACCCTTATTATATAACAAAATTTTCGAAAAAAAAAAATTAATGAAGTTTTGAATTCCCCCAAAATATGATACTAATAAGGGTGCCATGAATCAAAGAAGCGAATATATTTAAAAAAAAACTTTATTTTATAAAAAAAACAATTTAAAATTATCTCTATTTAATCAATATATAACTTAATTCACTTTTTTCAGACATGCACTCTTATTGAATATCTATTTTGGGGGAATTAATTCAAAACTTAATTAATTTCTTTTTTTCGAAAATTTTATTATGTAAGAGTGTGAAAATTGTATATCGTTGGATTCAGAATAAAGAGCTCTATTGAATAAGCAAATAAAAAGTATATTGTAACGTAACCCCCGCGGCCGCCGCCGCCGCGCTACCAAGCGCCTCGGTGCCTGTGCGCAGCGAACGTGTTAGGACTAGTCGCGGTAATCTATTGTGTGATGTTGTTTACCTCTAGACCTTCTCTGGTGGGTCCTAGGAGGTTCCAGAAATAATCTAGGCAGGTATATATAACCCACCGCCAAAGCCAGGGGACACACTCTGTATTATACAAGCAACGAGTGCAGAAGTCTAATATAAATAAGTGTAGTGAATAGTTGGTGATATAAAAACAAGTCGACAAGTGAACATAAATTAGTGACATAAAGAGTAGTGTTAATTGTTTAAATAAATAATCTTAGTGTTTAATTGTCTTATAATAATCTTATGGCCGATTCCACCAACTTCAATTTAACATGCTGTTAATTAATACTATGTTAAATTTTAATCTCAATTAAATTTAGTTCTGTTCCACAGATAACAATTAATGTTTCTAGTAACTAACAGGCTGTTAATATGATTTAGTTATTTTTTTATATGGGTGGCATGAGATGTCGGTAAAAAACTGTAATGTATAACGTCAATTTTGAAAACAACTGCCTATTCTTTGTGCTGTCATTTTGAATTGAGTTTGAAAATGAATGATCCGGTAGAAATCAAAAGAAAAGAGAAAAGGGAAGGAATTTTGTTGAGAGAGGCAAATGTGAACTCATGCGACTTGTTCAAAAGTATGTTAAAAATGACATTTACTTGAATTTTTTTTAAATTAAGCTAACGTAATCGAGAACAAAAAGACAGATGGGGCATATCTTAAAGAAAAGGCAAATATGTGGGAGAAAATTGCTTGTGAATTTAATGCAAATTCTCTGGGGGAGGATATAAGAACTTCCCAACAATTGAAAATCTTTTTTCAAAATATTAAAAGAAAAGTAAGAGGAGATGTAGCAGAAAGTCATGTAGGATATTTTTCAGAATTTTATGAAATATTTAAATTCGTTATTATTATTATTTCATTTTTTCATTTAGAAAAGAAAATATCTGACTCAACAATCTGAGGAAATTAAAAAAATTAAAAAACAGGCTGCAGATGATAAAGTGAACACAGTTTAGATAAAATTATAGATATTTTAATTTACAATTGAATTTTGCATTTTAGAAAGAATTATTTAAAACTGGAGGAGGCACTTGCGTTCCTCAATTAACAGAGGCTGGAGCACAAGTTCTAGCTATAATAGGGGAACAAATCGAACCCCTTAATAATCAGTTCGATGATTTTTTTATATTTGATTGTAAGTATATCTTGCATTCATATAATTTGAATTAGAATAAAATCTATTGTAGCGAGCGTGCGACGATATATTATCGTATAATATGAAAGCAAATTGCAAATCGCATTGTTATCGTATAGTATAAAAACGGCCTTATACGTAGGATAAAAATTCTTTAATTTTCTTTAAGATGAACCCAGAAACACTTCAGCTGTACCCGAAATTCCATCGTCCTTAGAACCAGTGCCCTCTAAAGAAGTATCTTTCCCACCAGAAGCCTTATTTTCCCCAGAATCTTTACCCTCGTCTGAACCCCCCTTCCTTATCAGAGCCTGTACAGCCTACCCCAAGAGTACCTATAGAAAATAAAAGAAACAAAAATAATAAAAAAATAAAAAAAAATTATAAGAAACTACCCATAAAACAAAGATATTTTATAAATAAACTGACGTGTAGTCGCCTAGAAATGATTTACCGGCGAAAGCAAATTAAATATTTAAATGCAAAAGCAAAAAATGAAAATATTAAATTATAAGTTGGTAAATATTTTTTATTGTTTTTTGTTTGTAATTAAAATTGTTATACAAATTAAATTATCAATTTATAGAAATTTTGTATTTTTACAAATGAACGAAGGTATATAAATATGATGTCTAATTAATGTCCACGATGAACAGCAAATCTTGTACGTAACAAAGCAGACCTGGTGCTTGTGTTTTCATTTTCGTGTTGCCTAACTGGAAGATCTACTTCGGTTTCCGGAATGTCCAGAGCATCTTCAAGCGGCAAGTCTCTCATATTGATTGCAATATTGTGTAACACTGCACATGCGATTATAATTACTAAAGTGTTGTCAATCCTGGTTTTTAATTCTGCATGAAGACATGGGAAAGGTCTCTTTAAAAGCCCAAAACATCGTTCAACTGTATTTCTCGTTCCTATGTGCGCAATATTATACACCTCTTCGGCAGCGCCGTTGGGTCGAAGGATTGGGGTAAGCAAGTACTTCTTACAGGGATAACCATTATCTCCCAAAAGGTATCCATTTTCATAAACCCCATTTTCTAAATCTACTCGTAAGGGACTGTCATTAAAAATTATGCTATCATGCACAGATCCAGGCCATCGAGCAATAATATTTCGTATACGCAAGTGAGCGTCACACACTGCTTGTATATTTAGTGAAAAGTAGCCTTTTCTATTCCTGTATACTTCTGCATATGGACCCCCTGGTGACTGAATTCGTATATGCGTACAATCAATAGCACCTATTACATTGGGGAATTGTCTTATGGTATAAAAGTCGCTTTTAGTGGCAAAAATCTCATCTCCTATAGGCATTATAATGTGTTGATGTTTTTGTGCTGCTATCTTTAAAGAAACTCTATGTAACACTCGACAGACTGTTGATTTAGCGACGTTATTGTGGTCACCCAATAGTTGTTGAAAGGCTCCAGTAGTATAAAAGCGTAGAGTAATTAACAATTGATTCATTGCAGATAAAGGTTTATTTTTGTTAGTAGGTGCCTCCAATTCGTGGCCAAAAGTGTGGAGGAGTTCCATTACTGTACCTTTTGCAAATCTGAACCGCTGTTTAAACTCGGCGTCGTTAAACATTTCAAAATGATTCTGCCGGTCCTTGTATATTTTTTTTTGGAATGTGTTCCACATCTTCTTCACTAGTACTCAATTCCGATAATGAAGAAATATCTGACATTTTTCACAATAAACAAGTAAATGTATTTATTATAAATCGAATTTTTTTGACAGTTCAACCTCAAAAATTAAACTAATTGCGGAGAATCTGTCAATTACTTTAACAGTATGTTTAATTGTATGTTAATGTTTAACAGAGGTTGGTGGAATGCAAAACAAACGTTAGCAGCAAATTAGAACCCGTGATTCTAATCACGCCATTAAATTGATTTTGGTTAAATAAATCAAGGTTTGTGGAACGCAAATTATGTTATAACAATTGTTAAGTTTCTAACAGCCACTTAAATAATTTAATTGAGCGTTGTGGAACCGGCCATTAGTCTTTAAATTAGTGTTAATATTTGTTCATCATAGTGTTAGTTACTTTTATAATCTTTTAATTATATTTCTAATATTTATTTACCGTTTAATAAACGTATTCTTTTAGTTAATAATAATTGTCTATGTTTTACACTTCACCCATATAAATAAAAACGTAACAATTGGTGTCAGGTGTGGGGTTGTTAATAACTGTGAAGTGTAAATAAAAATAAATAAAATGGCGACTAAACAAATAAAATTAAGTGAGTTAAAAGTAAGTGATCTCAAGAGAGAACTGGAAGAACGAGAATTGGATACGACAGGACTGAAAAGCGTTCTACAATCTCGTCTGCGGGAAGCATTAGTCGCTGCTGGTGAAAATGCTGACGATTACTTATTTGATCTATCCGAATTTGGTAAATTAGAACAAAATTCCAGAATACTAGAACAAAAGTTGGAGGAAAGTTCTAGAAAGGCGGAAGAAAATTGTAGAACATTAGAGAACAAATTAGAAGAAAATTCTCGAACATTAAAAGAAGAATTGGCAGAAAATTCTAGAACATTAAAAGAAGAATTGACAGGAACATTAGAACAAAAATTAGAAGAAAATTCTAGAAAAACTGAAGAAGACCTGAAGAATTTAGAAGAAAAGTGTGACAGGAAGATAGAAGAATTACGAGAAAAAATCACTAAAATTACATCGTTGTCAATTCCGAATTTTGGTGTGGCTGAGCCAAGTCTAATAGAAGGAAGAAAAGTAGTAAAACCTGAAACTACTTCAAAAATGCACATAAAAACACCGGAATTTGATGGGAAGTCTTCGTGGCCCAATTATTTAAAACAATTTGAAGCGGCCGCAAAAGCGAATAATTGGACATCCGAGGAGAAGGCTACGGCGTTGACTGTCAAACGATTGGATATGCGGTATGGAAACGCGCATCTGGAGCAGGTGTACCAGACGCAACTGAGGAACCGGTATCAGAGTTCAAAAGAAAGCCTTCAAGAATTTGAAGTCGACGTAGCTCGTTTAGTTCATCTCGCACATCCTACAGCTCCTGACAGTGTTTTGGAGTGCTTGGCCACTCAATCATTTATCTACGGAGTTCGAGACAGCGAAACTCAACAAGTACTGCGATTGGCCCGTCCTAAAACTTTAATTGATGCACTCTCATATGCATTGGAGCATGAAGCTGCCAAACAAGCTTCGCGTAACCAATCGCGAGTGCGGAGTATGGATGCTGAGAGAAAAGAAAACACTGAAGATCTAGAAGAGACAGTGCGACGAATTGCAAGTGAAGTGTTTACCGGAAGAAAGAAACTCTCAAAAGAAGACGGAATCGACAAAGGAAGAAAAGGAGTCGGAAAACTAAATCGGGTTGATGCGAAGGGGCAACTGTCGACCCGTAATCTAGTAGCTCCACAATCCATCAGTTATGTCGCATCTCTTCATCATAAAGCCAATAGCATCTATGTGGATGGCTCTATTAACGGAAAGCCAATGAAAATGCTACTGGATACGGGTGCGACAAAAACTATAATCAGACCCGACTTGATAAGGAAAACTGGCAAGACGCATCTTCAACCAACTAAGTGGCGATTACGCACAGCAACGGGAGAACAAGCTACCGCGTTAGGAGAAGTAGATGTCACCATCACTATCGGAAAAACCTCATTCAAACATCGTGCGCTGGTAGCTGAAGTTGAAGATGAATTAATACTCGGAATGGACGCAATGACAAAGCATGGTTTTAAACTTGACCTGAAGAAGGGCGTGATGATGGTCAATGAAGAAGAACTCGTATTAAATCCACGAGATGACAAAGCTGTGCGCGTACTAATGGCTGAGGACGTTACCCTCCCAGAACGAAGTGAAACTATCCTGGAAGCACATTTAGATGGTAGTTTCTATGAGGGAAGTATCGTTATGCTGGAGCCCAAGAATGATGATGCCAAAACCGGCACTGGAGTTGTTGTCGGAAAATCACTGGTCAAAGCCAGCCAGGTAATACCAGTTCGGATAATGAACGTAAATTTTTATCCTGTTGTTTTGAAGAAAGGAACAATTGTAGGAGAATGCATGGCAGTATCCTCGATTATCCGAACTGTAAAGGACAAAGGGGACACATCTCAGAATGTTCCGGACACGTTAATCAATCAATTGACAACATCATTTGAAGAATTGACCGCCGACCAGAGAACAAAGGCAAAGAATCTAATTGGAAATTTTAAAGATGTGTTCCAATTTGATGAGAAAACCAAAGGGAGAACTAATGTAGTTCACCATAAAATAGACACCGGAGACGCAAGACCCATTCGTCAACCAGCAAGAAGACTACCACTGGCGAAGCGTGAGGAAGCAGAAAGAATAATCGAGGACATGAAGATGGAAGGTGTGATTGAACCTTCAAGCAGTCCATGGGCTTCACCAGTGGTGTTAGTGAAGAAGAAGGATGGCTCTACACGATTTTGCGTCGATTATCGTCAACTTAACAACGTGACGAAGAAGGATAGCTACCCGCTACCTCGAATAGACGACACATTAGACACTTTGGCTGGCTCAAAAATGTTCTCCACTTTGGATCTAAAGAGCGGCTACTGGCAAGTGGATTTGGATCCAAAAGACAAGGAGAAGACAGCCTTCACCATTGGTACAGGACTCTGGCAATTTACCGTAATGCCGTTTGGGCTCTGCAATGCTCCTGCAACGTTTGAACGACTCATGGAAACGGTATTGGCTGGGCTATCTTGGAAAACCTGTTTAGTGTACCTCGACGATATTATTGTGGTAGGTAAGACATTCGAGGACCACATGAAGAATTTGGAAGAGGTTTTCCAGAGATTGAGGAAGGCTAACCTGAAACTTAGCCCGAAGAAGTGTCACCTGTTTCAAAGAGAAGTTCATTACCTTGGACACGTGGTTTCCGGTAAGAGTATTGCAGTTGACCAGGAGAAGATAAAGGCTGTGAGAGACTGGCCAGCACCTAGGGACAAACACGAACTCAGAAGTTTCCTTGGTTTGTGTACCTATTATCGACGATATGTACCTGGATTTGCCAACATTGCCAAGCCACTGACAAGGCTTACTGAAGAAGGAAGAAGATTTATCTGGGAAATGGACTGTACAGTTGCATTTAAAGAACTAAAACATGCTTTGACAAGCGCACCCGTCTTGAGTTATCCTTTACCTGAAGGAGAATTCATTCTAGACACAGATTCCAGCAACGTCGGAATTGGTGGCGTTCTTTCCCAGATACAAGATGGGCATGAGAAGGTTATTGCCTACTTTAGTAAGACCTTGTCAAAACCAGAAAGGAATTACTGTGTGACCAGAAAAGAACTCTTGGCAGTCGTGAAATCCGTGGAACATTTCTACAAATATTTGTACGGAAGAAAATTTTTGATTAGAACTGACCATGCTGCATTAAAATGGCTGCTACAATTCAAGAATCCTGAAGGTCAGGTGGCTAGATGGATAGAAAGACTACAGGAATATGATTTCAAAATCGAACACAGGATAGGTACCAGCCATCGTAATGCCGATGCATTGTCCAGAAGGCCTTGCCAAGATGACTGCAAACATTGTAGTCGACTTGAAGAGAAACAGTTTACCGTCGCCAGGACAACAGTAGTCGATGATAGTTGGCAGCCCGATGGACTACGTAAGGACCAAGAAAATGACCCAACTTTGAAAATCTTATTAAAATGGAAAGCAGAAGAATGCAAACCAATATGGGAAGACGTTGCACCACACTCACAGAGTGTAAAAGCGTACTGGGCGCAATGGGACTCCATGGTGATTGAGGATGGCCTGTTGAAGCGTGTGGTAGAGAATGCTGATGGAACTGAGAAGAAAGCTCAGTTGGTCATTCCTAAGAGTAGAATACCAGACGTGTTGAAAGAGATCCATGACGGGTCTGGAGGCCATTTTGGAGTCACCAAAACCCTAGAAAGATTGCGCCAGCGGTTTTACTGGGTTAACTTCACTGAAGATGCTAAAGACTGGTGCAAGAAATGTGTGGTTTGCGCGGGAAGTAACGGCCCTCATAGACGACGAAAAGCTCCAATGCGTCAATACAACGTTGGCAGTCCATTTGAGCGCATTGCGATTGATGTGGTCGGACCATTCCCAGAAAGTAATGACGGAAATAAATATATCGTGGTTGTGATGGACTACTTCACCAAGTGGGTTGAAGCTTATCCATTACCCAAGCCATCACGGTCGCTGAAACCTTAGTTAAAGAATGTATATGTCGATTCGGGGTACCACGTGAACTTCACTCCGACCAGGGAAGAAATTTCGAGTCTGCCGTTTTCCAAAATATCTGTAAGATATTAGGAATTAATAAAACAAGGACAACTGCATTACATCCGCAGTCCGATGGCATGGTTGAACGAATGAACAGAACGATCAACCGATATTTGTCGAAGGTAGTCTCCAACCACCAAAGGGACTGGGACCGACATCTTCATCTGTTCCTGATGGCTTATCGTTCATCCGTGCATGAAACGACAGGGCAAACTCCTGCGAACGTCTTATTCGGACATGAGTTGCGTTTACCATGCGATTTGGTGTTCGGCAGCAAACCTGGGGAAGATCTGGCCGGAGAAGACTACGTTACGGGCTTACGGAGAAGAATGGATGGCATTCATGAACAAGTCCGTACGAACATTCAAACTGCCAGCGACCGAATGAAGGACAGGTATGACATCAAAGCCGAAAAAGGTGGATATCAACCTGGGGATTTAGTGTGGCTTTACAACCCACAAAGGCGCCGCGGGTTATCACCAAAGCTGCAAAAGAATTGGGAGGGCCCCTATGAAATAGTCTGGGAAGCCGAGAGTGGTACACTTTAATCGGCTAGCCCCTTTTGCCGGAGACAACCACGAAGATCATAATGGAGAAACAGTTCGTCAAATCATAGCTCAAGAACCGACTTTTGAAGATTTCATGGAGAACTACTCCTTTGGGCGCAAGGCGCGGTACGGCGTGATAAAAGAAGAACATCGAGATCTGTTCACCGTGTCTTCAGATTATTCCCTCGGCCACTGCGTATCAGAAGACTTAAAGATGTCCCGCGGCATAGCGTCAGTCTTTAAGGCGAAATATGGACGACTACAAGAACTGGCCAACCAACGTCCATCTGTTGGGAAAACGCTACGACTGAGAGATAGCAATTCAGACCATCAGCGGTACATCTACTACCTTGTTACAAAACCACGCTCGTACCAGAAGCCATCGTATCAAAGCCTATGGAACTCACTGTGCGATTTGAGGGATCATCTACTGGAGAATGACATTTTGAAGCTAGCAGTACCGAAGTTGGGTTGTGGTCTAGACGGTTTGGATTGGAGGATTGTAAGGAACATGTTAGAGATCCTCTTCCGTTTCACCGGCGTTGAAATACTCGTCTGCAGCTTTAACCCTAACGGACAGAAAGAAGAAGTCGAGCGGACCATCGACTGTCACTTCTTTAAGAACTCGAAATGCACCAAGGGTAGTACATGCAGGTTTCGTCACCGCGGACTGTTCCGGGACGAAACAGTCTTAAGGAGGGGGCAGTGTAACGTAACCCCCGCGGCCGCCGCCGACGCGCTACCAAGCGCCTCGGTGTCTGTGCGCAGCGAACGTGTTAGGACTAGTCGCGGTAATCTATTGTGTGATGTTGTTTACCTCTAGACCTTCTCTGGTGGGTCCTAGGAGGTTCCAGAAATAATCTAGGCAGGTATATATAACCCACCGCCAAAGCCAGGGGACACACTCTGTATTATACAAGCAACGAGTGCAGAAGTCTAATATAAATAAGTGTAGTGAATAGTTGGTGATATAAAAACAAGTCGACAAGTGAACATAAATTAGTGACATAAAGAGTAGTGTTAATTGTTTAAATAAATAATCTTAGTGTTTAATTGTCTTATAATAATCTTAGTCTTTAAATTAGTGTTAATATTTGTTCATCATAGTGTTAGTTACTTTTATAATCTTTTAATTATATTTCTAATATTTGTTTACCGTTTAATAAACGTATTCTTTTAGTTAATAATAATTGTCTATGTTTTACACTTCACCCATATAAATAAAAACGTAACAATATGTTTCTATTTAAAATAAAAAAGTTGGTATCCATATTTTGAGAACCACTGGTTGAATTTTTTTTTCAGTTTATCATTGAAATATCCATGTAAAATATAGATTCTTTGCTAATTTAACCAACTTCGTATCACTTATAGTTCTCGAGATCGCAATGGTAACCACTTAAAAATGAACAATCTGTAGAAAGTATTTGAACTAATTTTCTTTTAAGTACAAAATAAAATCTGTATTTTATTACCTTGTGCTCATTTTAATTGTATTAAATATTATTAAATCATCTATTATTATTATAAGATTATCAATGTAATGAATGTAAAAAAATGGTTTTCACGAAAATTTCAATTAACTAGTCATATGAAAAAACACATTGGCGTTAAAGATTATCAATGTAATGAATGTAAAAAATGGTTTTTACATAAATCAAACTTAGTTACACATATGAAACAACACATTTGCGTTAAAGGTTATTAATTGTAATGAATGTAATAAATGGTTTTCACAAAAATTACACTTAACTAGTCATATGAAACAACACACTGGCTTTAAAGATGATCATTGTAATGAGTGTAAAAAATGTTTTTTACATACATATATCTTAATTGTACATATGAAACAATACAGTGGGGTAAAAAAATTTCAATGAAATAAAAGTAAAAAATTGTTTTCACGGAAAAAATAAAAGTTTATTATAATAATAACGTACAATATGTTTTATTTGTCTTCTAACTTTTTCTATAGAAATTGTGGAACATTTTCTTTATATGAATAGAAAAATCATCTTGTCCACAAAATGATGGTTAAAATACTTTTGATACACACCCTGGATCCTGGATGTCTGTGTCCTGCAATCATTTATAAACTTTATTGAATATAAATACTAATAAATTTATATCTGTGTTATTAATACTATAAACATTTGTACACTAATGTATCTTATTTATAATAAAAATACATAATTGATATTTACAAATTGTTATGCACATTCAAATCAAATATCAATAAATTAATATTTATTATATGACGCTGTAAAATAATTTTAAATTTTTCAAAATCTTTTGTATAGATTACAATATTTATTTTTAAATGTTGATTATGGCCTTCTTGTTAAACACAGGATTTGTGCCATTCAATAAGTGTTCTAATTGAAAATGAAAAGTTATTACAGAAAAAACGTGATTTTGGAACATTATTATTAATTTTATTATTGTTCAATTCAATTTTCTTTATTGTATAGAAGGTTTTAAGCAAATCCAATTTCTAATAAACACTTTGTTATAAATATTAATAATCCCTTATTTAATTTTGTAACTTATTCAAAAACATACAGTAACAATTACCTATAATTACAATCAGTTTTTGTATAATTGGCAACTTTCATTTTTGTAATCAGATTTCCTTTATTGTGAAGACAGATCTCAGATATACCCTGACTATTTAAAAAAAAGTCGTTTTTTTACAGAATAGGTCTGTTAGTTTCAATTTCAATATTATAATCGTACGTACATAGAATAAATATACAAAGCAAAAAGGAAAAAGAATCGATTTTACCTATCGATTTGACGTTTATTTTCAATTGCTGATTGATGATAGCAAAATTTTGTTTGAGCTGGAATCTCAACGAAGAGGAGCGAAGGTTGCCGATCGGTCGTATAATCGCCCCTTACAGATTTCGCGCTTTATATATTAAAAATATTCCAATTTCGCATGTTAAATGCCTATTTAACGGATTTCGAGCGCCACCGGTATATCGAACAAACAGTGACGCCAACTAGTAAACTTCCACTTCACTCAATTTTATATGGTAAAGGAAGAGCAATTATGGATGACGTAGAAGGTGTAAATAAAGGTATACAGTAAATAAACACACATATAATAAAAACTACAATCAAAGATTACAAAACGCTAACAATAAATGTCACTTGAAATTCGGAATAAATGCGTGACCATTTCCCCGCTTCGCTTTAGGTTTCATCCTGACTTAAAGTCGGAAGGTGTTAGAAGGTTAGAACCTGTACCACGAAGATTGTAGTTCACTACAAGGGTAAAAGACGTTAACATTTACATATAATTTAGATTTTATCCCACGCTATTTATTGGCCCATGAGTTTTCATATGTCTATTTAAATTACTTTTATGACAAAACATTTTATTACAAACAATACATTTCAAATCTTTTATTCCCGTATGGTGTTTCATATGTGAAGCTAAGTATGATTTTCGTGAAAACCGTTTTTTACACACATTACAGTGAAAATCTTTTACACCAGTGTGTTGTTTCATATGTATAACTAAGTATGATTTTTGTGAAAACCATTTTTTACATTCATCACATTGAAATTCTTTTAGTCCAGTGTGTTGTGTCATATGTATTGCTAATTGTGATTTTTGTGAAAACCATTTTTTACATTCATCACATTGAAAATCCTTTACACCAGTGTGTTGTTTCATATGTCTGACGAAGTTTGATTTGTCTAAAAACAACTTTTGACATTCCTTACATTGAAAATTCTTCACTCCAAAATGGTTTTTCATATGTTTGGTTAAGTTTGATTTGTGTATAAAATATTTATTACACACATTACACTGAAATTCTTTTTTGCCAATATGAATTTTCATATGAAAATTTTTCAAATATGACAACTGTTTAAAATCCTTCTTACAAAGTAAACAAGTATAAATTTTACGATCTGCACTGCCAGTAACTAAAATATTTTTATCAGAGTTCGTTTCATCATTTACAGAAACCACATCGTCAGGGTAACCAGAATTCTGACCATTTTCGTTGTCCATGGCAACGCTATTTTCTTCATGAAGATGAGTGTCTGTTTGCAATGGGCTTTCATCCTTCACTATCTCACCAAATTGACGGTCGTAAACATTTTCTTTTAACGAATGTTTTTTAATGAAAATTTCTTCTACAAGAGGATCTTTTACTGTTGTAGTATCAGTCTCGTCTAACACTTCCTCTTTAATGTATACTTCATGTATTGTATTAATATTTGTTTCAGATATAGAATAATTCTCCTCTATATCAGTGTTGTCCTGTGCTTCCCCGATTCTTGCTTCCAGGCGTAGAGTGTTCTCTACACAGTCTTGTTTAAATGTATTAAAGAATTGAAGGTTCTTTTCGCAAATGTAACAGATGCGCAACGGAAGCCTCATCTTGACGATTCTCTGAAACATAAATTTTCATTGTAAGAAAATGCTCATGAAAAATGTATAATATGTGTTGTTCCCCTGATTATTTTATTGAGACATTTTTGCGTAACTGTCAGAATGAAAGTCAGAGATGTAAAATTAAGAAAGGCGATCATATTGTGTATTATAATTAACAAGGAGAACTACATATACTGGGTGACACTGATAAACGGGCCACTCGAAATAACTTTTATTTATAATTATTTCTTACATACATAAAATCACGCGTGTCCCATCTAGTGGGTTCGCACAAACCCGATAACAATAAGAACAACATCAACATCATACAACAAATCCTTACTCTTAAACATATTAAAGTGACCGATTTTCGGTAGCGAAATACCGCATCTTCATTTTCTTTATATACAGTAGAACCCCGGTTAACCGAAATAAAGGGGGCGCAGCCGTTTCGGATAACGATTTTTTCGGTTAACCCATTAACATCTAAAAATAGCCTACCTATGTACTAAAATAGGTGTGTAGGGGAAATGAATTACTTTGAAACAATGTACATTACATAATATACATATGTAGTTACAGTTTTTAGATACAGTACAGTATGTACATAAGTTTTCAACTTCTTTGATAGCAGCTAATATATCCGCAATAGAAATCACAACACGCTTCCGCTTAGATGCCATCTCACAACAATACGTAAAGACAAAGACACACAAAAAAGCCTACGTTCACTGTACTATTCATTTGCGAGCCCCGTGCGAGCTCCCCGTCGATACAGCTCGCCTGTGGAATGAAGGAGCCGGACAGTAAGTGGGGTTACATAATCATTCGTGGAACTGATAATTATACGTGGAATTGTTTCGGTTAACTCGGGTTTCGGTTAACCCGAGTTCGGTTAACCGCGGTTCTACTGTATTTGTAAATTAGGCTTAGGGGCTCACATATCACGGTCATGGTATTTGGCATGACCGTAACCCAAGCAAGCAAATGACGCGATATCGACGTGGTTTAACGACGAAAGTATGACGTCCTTTATAGACGTTACATAAACGAAGATTACATGCGTGACACAAACGTCGTTTACAGACTGTATTTTGACTTCCATTGACGATATTACATAGACGTTAGTTTTCCGGATATTATTTACAGGCATATAAATAAAAAATCTGTTGTGGCCATCATAATACCTCTCGCGCCCTTTTCATTATGGTATATATAAGTATTATATTTAACATTCTTCTACACACAAATATTCTAATTACACCTAATCTTTATCTACGTATTTTCTATAATTTTAAATTCATTCTATGAGCAAGTTTTCTCTCTTTCTTCTAAATGTTCGAGGTTTTTCTAATTCATTAACGGGATTGGCGATATTTGTGAAGGGTTCATGTAATATACCTATAATTTTAAATATATAATTAATAATACAATAAGAAATATTAAATATCATTCCCAGAAAAAACCTTCAGTACTATCTCTGTATTTTTGATACTGACAGTGACATTTATCTGCCAATTACAGACAATTTAATTTCTCAAATAGTTACCATGGAGAAGTTTTGGCTCAGGCTGTGAGATTTACTACAACAGATTATTTTATAGAGAATATAATTCCTTAGTCACGTGATATGTTTTCCGCCAATCAACATTCAAAATCTCCCTAGCTACAAGTCTATCACAGCGATGATAAAAAACAAAGAAATAAACACCGTATTTATAGTCGTTACTAAGGGATTTGTTTTCTTTATTTATGACATCGACAGTTAATTTTGAGTATAAAAATAAATAATAACAATAATTCAAACTCCGAAATATTAAATAAAACTCGTAAGTACCATGTTTTAATACAATTTGAATATGTATATTAAAAGTTAGGTTAGGTTAGATTGCAAAAATTCATTATATTCTCTCATTAAATATAAGCTCGTGATATGATTAATAATCGAAGATATTGCTCGTGAAACCGAAGCAGCACATTTCAACTCGTCCTTCGGACTCGTGAAATCTGCAGCTCGGTTTCACTCGAGAATATCATCGATGATAATTATATCACTTGTTATATTACGTATGATTATATATCTATATCTTTAAATCTATAGAATGTATAATAAAAAAATTAAATGTGTCGGACAGACAATTTTATTTTTTAATATTTGTAGTAACATAAATTTTCAAAAAATAATATTTTTCTTCAAATGGTGTCTATGGATATTTATTTATTTTATTTCTACCTTGTGAATCGTCACAAAAGATGCTACTTTTGTGACGATTCACAAGGTAGAAATAAAATAAATAAATATCCATAGACACCATACAGAAGCAACGAATAAGAAGTAACTTAATAAAAGAAACCTGTAATATCGCCCTAAATGTCACTATAACACGCTAGGTAAGCTAAGAATAAAGTTACTAAATACCACCAATAGCTGTCAAATTTAATTAAATAACCTATGAATTGAAATATAAACAAAGTTTACTTTTGAGGAAATAACATATTAAAGAATAACAGACTTACAGATTACAATTACAGGGACGGTAATGAACGTAAGAATACTTAGAATTAAAGCGATATAAGAAAAGTTTATATTGTTTTGCAGTGATTCCTGGACATATCTTTCCGCCACACTGTTAGATTTTCATCCAATTGAATAACTTCAGGGGGCATATAATATAATACTTCAAATTCCGACATAATTGCGCACAAGGAGGATATAAAATTGCACAGTTTTTATTTAAACGTCAAAACGTGAAAAATTTCACTTCAATGTTTATAACAAAAAGTGAACAAATAAGTATCCATAGCTACAGGGCAATTGAAATCGCAAACAAAATATACGTAAAATGTAACGTCAGTAGTAGATATTTTTCTTTAAATATCTACGTTTGAAGAAAAAATACAATGTGTCATTCGGAGTAAAAGTGTCTTTGTGTGCATTTATCCGACTCGCTTCGCTCGTCGTTTAAACTTCCACGCTCGCCACACAAAGTGTCACTTTTACTCCTAATAACAGAATATACTATTAGAAGATTTTTGTTAAAATACTATTTCGGTTGTCCAATTGTATTATAATAAAAAAATTAAATGTGTCAGATTGAGAATTTAATTATCTTTATTATTTGTAGTAACACTTTTCAAAAAACAATATTTAATTTTTTTTTAAACTACTATTTCCGGTTGTCCAATTGTTACCAGAATCTATTCAACTCTTCCCATTACTGTTAGATTGAGGAATCTTTAGTCTTATAGAATTTGAGAAATCGTACCTCTAACAACCTCACACACACACGCACAGACATCACCGTAAAAATGTTATTATCGGATTCTAGGGACCTTAAAACGTGCTTATTCACTAAAATCTGGATATCCGATTTTTAGCATGATTCCAATACCTCTCTTAGCGAGAGGTAAAAATATATTTAGAAATGTCTTTAGTTTAAAAATAAATTACATTTTGTGATAAACATTTAGAAATGTCTCTAAATATATGTTGGGTACTTTTGTAATAAAACAATAGCTAACTCATAATGGGCGCGTTCGGCATCCCAGCAGCGATGAGAACCGCTGTATGCCGAATGCATGCAGTTGCAGAACCAATCGCATTCGTCCATTCATTGTGTTCGGCAAACTTCGGGGCTGCTCAGCCATGAGAGGTGCTGAACGCAGCCAATCATTGAAAATATTCTTCTGTTTCTTATTGCGTTGCGGTGAGAATTTCAACTGACGCATGGTGTACTCTTTGAAATCGTCTTTGGTAACATCACGATTCGCTGATTTAACGGTATCTGATATATAATTAGAAAATGGAGTTTATCAATTCTTATAATACAACAATAACAATAATACTTACAATAAGCCACTTTCTCAATTTGAGTGTTTTTAAATTGATGTTTAGACTTTGTTCCGCAATAGTTGAAATCTGTTGGTAATTTAGAAGTCATTAATTGGCTCAGAACAGAATTCACAGATTTACTTGTTTCTTTACAAGTCAAAGGTCAAAGTCTTTAATAATCGTCTTGTAAATATAATTCGAAGGCATCAATGTCAGTAATACTTGATAACGGTAACTCTTCGATGTCATTATAGTATATTTCACTTTCATTTATTTTTGAACTGATGAATTGTAACAGTTTATCTTGCTTTTTAAAGATTTCTACTATTTTTATTTGGTTTTTAACTAAGTCGTTCAAAGTCTATTTTGATGTAAAAAAAATCTGATGTGACCAGCACATTACCTTCCATCTATCCTGTACATTATGTACAAATTCCATACGTAAATTTTCTTGCAAAAGATCCTACATTTCCAGTAAAATTGGTTCATAAACAAACCATGCAAATTGCACTTGACACTGACATCTTATTCTTCTTTAGCTTTTCTCATTCTTTACGGGTCGCTATTTTTTATTTTCTTCTTCCACTCATTTCTGTTTTACGTGTCATTCTCATTCAGTTCCTTTTCTCTCAAATCTTCCACAATACAGTCCTTCTATATTATCTTTGGTTTTCCTCTGTTTCTTCAACCTTCTATTACTAAGCTATTCATTCTTCATCCAATATATTCTTCATTTCTCCTCATGACATTTTCAAACCAATGTAATCATCTCTCTTGTATCTTTCTAGAAACTTGTAACACTAGAGTTACTTCCTTACCTATCTTTCCGTGTCTTCCCCAACATCTACTTCAACATCCTCATCTCTGCCACATTAATTTACTTTTTATTGATACTGACATCTGTCAATTTGAATTATATGAATATATTAGTAGTTTCGATGTTTAGGATAACTGGCTGATTTATAAAATTTAATTTCTTTAAAATTCTTTAACTCTATACTTATTGAATATGAAGTATAAAATGCAATCAAATCGTATAGAGAATAATATATTATTTAAGTTATACTAACGTTAAATGTCAATAATCAAATTTAGCTGTTAAATTTTCAAATGAGGCTACTAACGGTTCACCGATTATAACCAAAATCTAATCAGTTGTTCTTCTGGATGTAAACTTGAGGAATACGAAAAAAATATAATTTTTGTAATCGTGGTATTGAAGTTATGTGATCACACACACACACACACACACACACACACACACACGCACATAAGCACGCACGCACGCACGCACACACACACACACACACACACCCGCACACACACACACACTTATTCACTAAAAACTCATCACTGAATTTTTTGACCAAAGAAAATATCTTCCTTACCTAAAGGTGACGGAAGGTAAAATGAACAAATTGAATAAGAAGCATTTATACAAAATTCATATTGCATAAAAATCAATAGAATAAAATAAATAATTATACACAATTCTTTTTATCCTTTCCTAATATTAATATCAGTTTGTTTCATGCATTTTATAATTGGTTTTCGTTAATAATAATTCAAATGTTTCAAATATAGTATAATATAGCCGAAAACATAACAAATGCTATGAAGTTTTATCTAGTGTATTTGAGATCGTTGCTAACAACTGTACCTATTCCGATTCAATAAATAAAGGGTTTTCCAATAAGAGGTGTTATTTTGAATAGCCCGCTATTTCGGTAGATGTCGCTTTTGAAGCTGTCATTTTTTGACATTTGACAAGTAGAAACCAGGGGGGTGAAACTGCATACAGAAACGTGATAACAAGTTTTCAATCTAGTAGCGTTTGGAAATACTTCCTGACCCTTCATAGATGGCTTTAGTAGTACAGATTTTACAGGGATTCTCAAACTTGAATGTCAAAATACTATAAAAAGGTAACATATGTTTGAGAACTGCTGTAAATTTCCCACAATTCTCTATTGCATCGTTCGAAATTCTTTGACATTTAAAACTGTTATTTGTGAATTTGTATCTTTATTGCAATATAGTACTTTATCATTTAATATATTTTCGGTAAGTATATTAGTTTTCATACTAGCATTATTATACGGGGGTGATATAAAATATAACAACAAATTAATAATATTTCAGAAAAAAATCACATGAAATATTTGTAACTCCTGCATAGTGAAGACACATTCTTGCAGAAGTTGACAGTGCTCAATAGAAGAAATGGTTTATGTAAGTGGACCAGGAGAATTTACATCATGGTGGTGCTCTTAGATATTTACACCGTAGAAGAGCAGCAAAATATTACATTATTAGGTGAAAGGACGTGAAGCTTCATAAGATTCATCAAAGAATGTTAAAATAGTATGGTGTCAGTTTTAGGAAAAAATGAGTATAAAGAGGGTAGATTTGTTAAAAAGTGGACGAACATCGATAACGAGGTCAATGAAGCAGTGCATTTCTGGCAGACATTTCAAGTAACATCCCTTTATTGAAATAATATTACATCTTGTAATAATAATAATAATTCAAATTTTTGATTCCTTGAGTTCTTAAATTTTAGTAGTTGTCGCCGTGTAGTTTGAGATTTGTAGTTATTTATTTATTATTTGATTTAAATAATGTAATGTATATATTTTAAAATAAAGACATTAACATATTGAGTACTGTAATTTTTTTTTTATAGTTCAACATATATTTCACATTTATTGATAATGTCTTTAATAAATTATCTATTTTCGATATATTTTTTATTAATTACATTATCAAGAAATAAAATTTAAAGTTTCGAATAATTCAAAATGAATTCATATTTCCCGCGACTTTCTCGGCTGTCAAATTTAGTTCTCTGACCTTTTCATAGACGGCACTAAAACTTGTTATCACGGTTTATAAGGGAGATACCCAATCTTCCACTATATATTTTCCTTAATCTATGGTAGAAACTAGGCCATTAATAAAAACGGAACGATACACGCTTCAACAACGCATTGAAATTATTAAAATTCACTATAAAAATGGTGAAAATTTGGCAGAGACGGTTCGTAAAACTCGACAATTGGGTCGTCGTGAAGCACTTTGTCGGACCGCAATACAGAAATTGGTGGAAAAATTCGAGCTGTTGGGACAAGTTAGTGATGTGAAGAATAAAACCCGTGCACGTCGCTCAAGAACAGCCGAGAATATTGCTGCTGTAGCCGAAAGTGTTGAAGAAAACCCAGGTTTGTCCATTCCTCGTCGTTTTTTGGAATTAGGCATTCCACAAACGTCATTACACCGTATTTTGCATAAAGATTTGGGTCTTAAGGCTTATAAAGTCCAGTTAACACAAGAACTCAAGCCGGCCGATCATCAACAACGTCGTGTCTTTGCTGAATGAGTTGCTGAAATGCATGAAAATGATCCGGAATTCCATCGAAAAATCATCTTGAGTGATGAGGCCCATTTCCACCTCGGTGGCTTCGTCAACAAACAAAATTGTCGCATCTGGGGCCCAGAAAACCCAAGAGTTATTGTTGAAAAGCCTCTCTATCCTCAACGTGTGACTGTTTGGTGCGGTTTATGGTCCGGCGGAGTCATTGGACCTTACTTTTTCGAAAATGAGGCTGGAGCAACAGTTACGGTGAATGGATTGCGCTATCGAGAGATGATTAACGATTTTTTATGGCCGGAATTGGATGGTATTGATCTGGACAACGTTTACTTTCAACAAGACGGCGCTACGTGCCACACAAGCAACGAAACCATTGATCTTTTACGGGAAAAGTTTCCGGACCGTGTTATCTCTCGAAGAGGTGCTCACAATTGGCCACCGAGATCTTGTGATTTAACACCTTGCGACTTCTTTCTTTGGGGCCACGTGAAAGAGAAGGTCTACGCCAACTGCCCAGCGTCGACTCAAGACCTCAAAGATGGAATTCGTGAGGCTATCGAGGACATAGGACAGCCACTTTGCGATTTGGTTATGGAAAATTTCATGAAAAGGATATATCAGCGTGGTCGTGGTGGTCATTTGCCTGATGTTATTTTCCACTATTAACGGCATACCTTCCTCTTTATAATGAAATAAACATCCGATCATTTATATTAAAAAATGGCATTTTTCTTTGAATATCAAAATAACACCTCTTATTGGAAACCCTTTATTTTTCAGGTACATTTTGTACTCCGGCGTGTACTTTTTAAATTGTGAGCGCGCGAAGTCCATCTGCGCCATCTTCATGGTCAAGATTTGAACGTTTTGAATTTGAATGAAACAAGAAATGAACGGGAACGATACGTGTGGAAAGTTTTTATTGTGAGGTATGGACGTATGAAAATCAGAGTCACTGATGACAATTTATTGTTTAACGCATTTTGTACTATTTTTTGTAATCAAGAAACCTATGTAAAAAATCTGTTGTGGTCAGCACAATACCTCTCGCCACTTCCTTTTTTGGTTACATAAGTATAGGTCGCGATCAGTCATGTTACATTGTTGGCCTTGACAAGCAGATGTGGGGGCCCGTTTCAGAATGATAATTAGTAATTATGTACATAAATGTCAGAATTTTTCATTAAAAATTTCAAGATTTTCTAAATTCACGTAGTTAATTTGTCACCAGGAGTGTGGAATTTACTTGTCGAGGAAAATAAACCACATGGAATTGGAAAATTACGAAATTTAGAATGAGAAATTATGACATATGACATCTATATACATAATTACTAGCTATCGCCTCCATATCTGCTTGTCAAGGCTAACAAAGTCACATGACTGCTCGCGCCCTAATGTACTTAACATTTCTTGTAAACCTACACTCTACACCAAACATTCTACTTATATCTATTCTATATATTTAGATTTTTTAAATTTAAATTCATTCTATGAAGAAATTTTGTCCTACTCTCTAATTTTTCGAGATATTTCCAATTCATTGTCGGAAGTAACAGTATTTCTGAAGGGTATGTGTAATATATCTATAATATTAAATATTATCTATTAATACATTAAGAAATAATATAATGTATGTACTTCCCAGAAAAAGTCTTCAGTAATATCTTCGCATTTCTGACACTGACATTAATCTGTCAGTTACAAACAATTTAAATTTTCAACTATTTTTGATGGCATTCTTTCGGTTGTAAAATTAATTACAACAGATTACTTTATATATTATATTCCTTTTATCTCTAAATCTATAGAATATATATAAAAATATTTAAATGTATCAGAAAGAGAATTTATTTTTCTTTAATATTATCAAGAAAAAATTTCAAAAAATAATATTTAGAAGATTTTTTTTCAAGAATCTTCTACTTCCGGTTGTCAAATTGTTACCAAAACCTTTTCAGATCTTCCCATGAATGTCCGATTGGGAAATACGTAGTTAAAAAAATATAAAGTCTTATAGTTTTTGAGTAATCGTCCTTCCAACTTCCCACACACTTACATACACACATACACACACACATCCACACACACACACACACACACACACAGACATCATCGTAAAAATGTTAAAATCGGATTGTAGGGACCTTAAAACGTGCTTATTCAATAAAATCTGGATATGCGATTTTTAGCATGAATGCAATACCTCTCTTAGCAAGAGGTAAAAAAGTAAAGGATGCAATAATAGAAAACCTTAGCGACAAGAAACATTCATAATAAATAAATAACAAGTCGGAAATGAACCAATGTGGCGTTCAGACATATTTTTCTTTTGTCCATAAAATCCTCATTTTTGCATCTTTTTTTACTTCTTTGAAAATCATTATTTAATTAATGCCAATTAAATGTTCTTAATTTGAATTCGGTGTTTAATTTGGGTAGAGGGAATTTTCTTATTACAGAAAGAGTGAAGTGAATTAATATTGTGAACTGTTGTGTAAATGCAACGGAGTGAACTGGTTTGCGTTCACTCAGTTCGTCTGCATCGAGCCATTAGTGAACTTCACAGTGGGCAATTTGGTCCCATTCACTGAACCTGCCGACCGGTATATCTGCCGGTACAATCACCCAGCTTACAGCGTTGGATTGCCAGCCTCCCCTACCCGGCGCATAGTGAGCGCAGCACCAAGGTACTGACCCAGTACAGTATCTACCTCTCGCCCATATATCTATTAACTAATATATTGCTAATGCTCCTATCTTTTACATAGAAACCAGTTGAGGCAAAGAATGAGAGATGGGAATATCATTGCTGCATAAGTCTGTCACTCTCTAATTCCGGTTTCTTGATTTTGCGCATGCACGTAATATTTGAATTCTATTGGCTAACGGTGACAGCGACTGTCAGTTGATCCAGCGAGCACATGGTTAGTTTCATTCATCATTTTCTGTTTGCACTTTGAGTCGGTATTCCCTGTTTGAGTCGTTCATATCGTTCGTATTCAGTCTTTTAATAATAATCCCAATGCGCTATAATTTGAATCTGCGTATAAAAGACTACTGATTAAAACAGATATTAAATTAATGCTTTTGCATTGCTTAGTGGACGGCATAAATATATTACAGGTCTGTTCGAAAAGGGAAAATTTTAAAAATCCTGTTTGTGGGGAGGATTCTGTGAGTGTAAGTAGATTTGACCACGATTATGTAAATACGATGTGGGGTCTAAACACTTATGTTGAAAATGTAGTAGAGTACATAGCGGGATATATTCTCAGAAAAATTAAAAAAAAATGAACATCTGCTCATTTTGTTGGGACTACTTGTGCTCTGATAAAAGAGAAAGCATATTAATAAACATAAAAAATCGGGGGAGTCTCCTATACCCCTCACATGACATGATATTTATATGTAAACGCGCTGAAAGGATATTCAGAGAAAAGCAAGAACAAATGTTTAAAAATAAAAAACTAAAACAGATGGTTCTTACCATATATCAACAATGTTTTCCATATGTATTTAATACAACAGAATTTTTAAACTACATCAAAGAATAAACCATTTTAGACAACCACAAAACGCAAATTATAAAAATTATAATTCATACTTTTCAAATTAGATTTTGTCACGAGACGAAGTTACTGTCAGAGAAAGACGGTTATATTCGAAATAAATTCACCACAATTGTATTATTTGGAAATCAATAAATATTTTAAAAAATATTTCTTTTACTCTTTACCTTCACCAAAATAAATGAATCCTGACCAGATTTAATTCCTATTATTTTTACAGTACAACAAAGTTAATTATTTAATTCAAGTTCAGTACTAGAATATTTAATTGTTATTTATTATTACTAATATTTATGTTGAAGGATTTACTCGCAAAATAAATAGTAGGTATATCACTTAATTTCTCAGATTTATAATTGTTCAGGACATTTTGTAATAAGACCATTGGCAACCCTGGGTTGCACTAACGCCCCTAGTGGAAGGAGGCAGTAATAAGCAAGTCAGCGTGGAAGTAGGTGAGGGAAATTTGTGAGACGCACTGGTCGAAGCACGTGTGTGCTAGAGGCTGGCATTGTGTTGTAGTCATACTATTTGTCAATAAATATACAGTCCACACAAGTTGTTATCCTTATTGAACACCAGATCATAACATTTGGTCGGTACGAGCCGGATAGGACAGAGGATTAATAACGAATAAATCAATCTACGTTTCAAGTCAGGACAAGTTAAGGTTAAAGCAAGCATCGTGCAGCGAGAGCGGATACTCGTTCGGGTCAGTTCGGCAGACGTCGGCATCGATTGCAGTCAAGTCCACATGGTTCTCAGCGCTACAACGAAGAAGTAAGATCCTTCCATGTTCCTTAATTTTTATTTGTATGGTATTAATTAGAGTTTTGCATGATGGCTGAATTATTGACTCTGAAAAATCAAAGGGAAGTTATTAAAGGGAATCTAGAACGTTTCAAATCATATCTTGAATCAATTAAAACATTAGAATGTGATGAGAAAATAATATTGCAAGTAACATTGAGATTAGAGAAAATTTGGCCGTATTGGGATTCGTTTAATGATGTACAAGGAAAAATAGAGGTTTTGGAATCGTCAAATATTGATGAAAATGAACGCGATGTTTTTGAAAATAATTATTTTACAGTTATCGGTGATGCAAAGGCATTTTTAAAACAATATGAGACTACCTCAAATGTTTGTGAAGTTAACTCAGAGAGTTCACGTGTATCAGCGGTCGGTAGTAACAGTAATACAACAAATTCAAATTCTTTTGTTAGGTTACCGCCTATTAAATTACCGATATTTGATGGTAAATATAGTAGTTGGTTAGAATTCAAAGATTCTTTCACTGCACTTGTTGATACAAATGAGCAATTAACAGATATTCAGAAATTTTTATATTTAAAATCCTCATTAGAAAAGGAGGTACTGCAAACAATTAAAGCAATTGAAGTGTCATCAAAAAATTATAAAGTTGCGTGGCAGCACAGATTCAAAACACTATACAGATTGCTCACGTATAGAGTCGCGAAAATCTTCCCCGCGATACTAGAGTCATCTGTAGGCGGGGAAGAGCAACATTAAGTTTATTCCCAGATCCCTCGATCGATATAGTAGAAATCATTTATTATTGTATGATCTCTGATATATCTTATTTGTTTGGATAAAGAAGAGGATATTTAAAAATTAAAAAAATAACACTTTAACGCTGACATAGACAAACTATCATAAATACTAACACTCTGACATAACTAAACAATCAAAAGCGTAGCGTATCCTGGAACGTTACATTTTCTAGATATTGTATTAGTATACTGAAGATATTGACATATTTTAAAGCTATTACTTGAAAATATTATAATGGAATTACAACATTTAGGATTAAATATAAGAGCTGTGACGTGTGACCAGGGGTCGAATAATAGGAGAATGTATAATTTGCTAAATATTAATGAAAGTAACCCTTACTTTTACGTAAAAAACAAACAAATTTTTGCTTTATATGACGTGCCACATCTATTTAAAAATGTTAGAAATATATTATTAAAGCAAAATATAAATATTGATAACAAAAAAGTATCTTGGAATGATATTAGAATCACTTATGAGAAAGATAAAAATATAACACGTTCGTTGGTTAAAATAACTAACGCGCACATAAGACCAAATTCTTTTCAAAAAATCTGTTGTGGCCAGCACAATACCTCTCGCCACTTCCGTTTTTGGTTACATAAATATAGGGCGCGAGCAGTCATGTGACATTGTTGGCCTTGACAAGCAGATATGGGGGTTCTGTCAAAATGACAATTAGTAATTTTGTACATAAATGTGAAATGTTAGATTTTTTCATCAAAAAATTCAAGATTTTCTAAATACTTGACTTAGGCAAGCAGATAAGGACGCCCTTGTCAAAATGACAGTTAGAAATTATTTACATAAATGTCAAATGTCGTAATTTTTCACGTGGTTAATTTGTCACCAGGAATATGGAATTTACTTGTCGAAGAAAAAACCACATGGAATTGGAATATCATGAAATTTTGGATGGATTATTGACATTTGACATGTATGTACATAATTACCAGCTGTCATTCTAACTCGGGCTCCCATATTTCCTTGTCCAGTCCAACAAAGTCACATGACTGCTCGCGCCCTATAAATTTCTCATGTCTTTTCTTTATGTTTAGTTTTCTCCTATACTTCTAAATGTTCGAATTTCTTCCAATTTCTTGACGGGATTTCAGATGGGTATATGTATATAGCTAAAATTTTAAATATTTAATTGTTATTATTGTTATACAACAAGAAATAGTAAACTTACCAATATCTCAGAAAAATTCTTCAATAATGTCAGTTAAACTTCTTCATTTAACGTAAAAGCGTAATTTGACGTTTTACTGCTATGTTGCCAAAAAAGAATATGTAAGATTTATTTTCAGCTGAAATCTATATAAAACCATATTGGTACTATGGCAAATTCTGAATCGGTTCTTATTCACTGCCATGTGTTTAGTTGAAATAGACAATTTTAGAATTGAGCTGCCAATACCGCCCAAACAGGTTTATGAACTACTGTTGGTTTTTGACAATGACATTTTTCTGTCATTAAACAAACATCTGATGGTTACTATAGTGTTGTTTAGGCACTGAAATTTTTTTATTACAACAGATTATTTTATATTATTATATACTATATCTCCAAACCTATAGGAGATATAATAAAATTTTAAAATGTATCGAATATAGAATTTTATCTTCTTTAATGATAGTAATAAAAAAATTCAAAAAAATAATATTTAGAATTATTTTTTTAAGATACTACTACTTCCGGTTTTCCAGTTGGTACCAAAATCTATTCAACTCTTCCCATTAATGTTAGATTGAAGAATCCGTAGTGAAACAGATCTTTAGTCTTATAGAATTTGAGAAATCGTGTCTCCAACAACCTCACACACACCCACACACACACACACACACACAGACACAGACATCATTGTAAAAATGTTAAAATCGGATTCTATAGACCTTAAAACGTGCTTGTTCAATAAAATCTGGATATGCGATTTTTAGCATGAATCCAATACCTCTCTTAGCGAGAGGTAAAAATGAATGTAAAGCTTGCAACCCAAGTATTCAGTCACTCTTTTGCTACGGCTATTAAAACAGCTAGACAATTAAATGTTATACAGAGTGAAACTGCATTAAATACAGCTGATTTTCTTCAAAATTTGAACGACATTTTTGATTGTTTAAACAGCAAAAATTTAAACGATGTCAATCCTTTCAAATGTGCAATATCGTCATTAAAGCCAAATGTTGAAAACAAACTAAAAGAATGTATTGAATGGATTAAAAAATGGACAGTTTACAACAAAAAAGGGTCAGTAAGGAAAGATATTTATTGTTTTTCTGGACTAATTCAAACAATAACAGGCATACTTCAAATGTGGGATAGTTTAAAATGTGAAAATGTTTTATTTCTTCTAAGAAACCGACTAAATCAAGATCCATTAGAAAATTTATTTTCTTTTATTCGAAGACATGGCGGTCATAGTACTAATCCTACTGTAAGATTATTTCGGATTGCATTACAAAGAACAATTATGCCAGGATTACAAGATGAAGTCAAATCATCTAACTGTGAAACTGATAATAATAAATATCTTTGTATCAACTTCAGGGGCGGATTAATACTTTTGCCGCCCGTAGGCACAGATAAAATGCCGCCCCCTTTTTTTTTTAGAAAAATGCGTATTGAGCACTAACATAGTTATTGGTTTCTTATGAGGGGAGGGGATTTCTTGTAGGGTTGGATGAAAAATGTATGATAAAAAAAGTATGCGCCGCAGGCGATTTTTTGAAAATTTTCAAGGTCAAACGTGTTTTAATGCATTGTAAGGTAATACAGAGTTCTTTACAATGCGAAGCAAATTTAACAAATTCTTAAAAATTAAAATCCATATTTTATGACAAAAACGCGTATGTACGCTCCAAAAGCGTATAGTTGCCCCTTCTACTAGACTTTATGATGCGAGATGGGAGCATAAGCAATAACTACAAAAACAGTAAATACAATGTTGCATTAAATTAAAATATTATATTACTGAGTAGTAGCAATATCATTATTCTATTGAACTGTTCAAAATAAAATGTATAATAATTAAATGTTAAATTGCGTTCCTCGCAAAACACGGGACAATTGGGCGTCCCGAACAGTACCTTACGGGACACTCAAATGTTATCTGAAATAGAGGACAATCCCGTATATACGGGACGACTGGCAATCGTGTTCCCACCGGCATTGTGGCCCATTTTTACCTCTCGCTAAGAGAGGTATTGGATTCATGCTAAAAATCGCATATCCAGATTTTATTGAATAAGCACGTTTTAAGGTCCCTACAATCCGATTTTAACATTTTTACGATGATGTCTGTGTGTGTGTGTGTGTGTGTGTGTGTGTGTGGATGTATGTGTGTGTGTATGTATGTAGGATGTTGGAAGGACGATTACTCAAAAACTATAAGACTTTAAATTTGTTTAACTACGTATTTCCCAATCGGACATTCATGGGAAGATCTGAAAAGGTTTTGGTAACAATTGAACAACTGAAAGTAGAAGATTCTTGAAAAAAAATCTTCTAAATAATATTTTTTGAAATTTTTTCTTGATAATATTAAAGAAAAATAAATTTTCTTTCTGATACATTTAAATATTTTATAATATATTCTATAGATTTAGAGATAAAAGAAATATAATATGTAAAATAATCTGTTATAATAAATTTTACAGCCGAAAGAATGGCCATGGAAAATAGTTGAAAATTTAATTTTTTTGTAACTGACAGATAAATGTCAGTGTCAGAAATCCGAAGACATTACTGAAGAGTTTTTCTGGGAAGTACATACATTATATTATTTCTTAATGTATTAATAGAATTGGAAACATTTCGAAAAATTAGAAGAGGACAAAATTTCTTCATCAAAAATGAATTTAAAATTAAACAATCTAAATATATATGGAATAGATATATGCGTAAGTAGAATTTTTGGTGTAGAGTATACAAGAAATGTTAAATACAATAGGGAGCGAGCAGTCATATGATTTTGTTGGCCTTGACAAGCATGATAGCTAGTAATTATGTATAAATTTCTCATTCTAAATTTAGTGATTTTCCAATTCCATGTGGAGCAGAATTAAATGTTAAATATCTAAGGCATACAAGTAAATTTTAAACTCCTGGTGATAAATTGACGTAAATTTAGAAAATCTTACAATTTTTAATGAAAAATTCTAACATTTTTACGATGATGTCTGTGTGTGTGTGTGTGTGTGTGTGTGTGTGTGTGTGTGGATGTATGTGTGTGTGTATGTATGTAGGATGTTGGAAGGACGATTACTCAAAAACTATAAGACTTTAAATTTGTTTAACTACGTATTTCCCAATCGGACATTCATGGGAAGATCTGAAAAGGTTTTGGTAACAATTGAACAACTGAAAGTAGAAGATTCTTGAAAAAAAATCTTCTAAATAATATTTTTTGAAATTTTTTCTTGATAATATTAAAGAAAAATAAATTTTCTTTCTGATACATTTAAATATTTTATAATATATTCTATAGATTTAGAGATAAAAGAAATATAATATGTAAAATAATCTGTTATAATAAATTTTACAGCCGAAAGAATGGCCATGGAAAATAGTTGAAAATTTAATTTTTTTGTAACTGACAGATAAATGTCAGTGTCAGAAATCCGAAGACATTACTGAAGAGTTTTTCTGGGAAGTACATACATTATATTATTTCTTAATGTATTAATAGAATTGGAAACATTTCGAAAAATTAGAAGAGGACAAAATTTCTTCATCAAAAATGAATTTAAAATTAAACAATCTAAATATATATGGAATAGATATATGCGTAAGTAGAATTTTTGGTGTAGAGTATACAAGAAATGTTAAATACAATAGGGAGCGAGCAGTCATATGATTTTGTTGGCCTTGACAAGAATGATAGCTAGTAATTATGTATAAATTTCTCATTCTAAATTTAGTGATTTTCCAATTCCATGTGGAGCAGAATTAAATGTTAAATATCTAAGGCATACAAGTAAATTTTAAACTCCTGGTGATAAATTGACGTAAATTTAGAAAATCTTAAAAATTTTAATGAAAAATTCTAACATTTGACATCTATGTACATAATTACTAATTATCATTGTGAAACGGGCCCACACATCTGCTTGTGAAGCCCAAAAATGTAACATTACTGTTCGCGCCCTATACTTATGTAACCAAAAAAAGGAAGTGGCGAGAGGTATTGTGCTGGCCACAACAGATTTTTGGTTTTTATTTTAAGTAGATACATAATCCCCCAATTTTGTAAGAAAATTATATCCAGCTTAATATTAAACGTGGCAAAATATAACCGTTGGGGGGGGGTTGAACCGCCTAATAATAATTTCTACTTGTTCAGTGAAACTATTGTTAAGCTCCATCAAAAGCACTGCATTTCAGTGTCAATTTTAAATTCAATTATCGTCGTTATTTCAATGTGGTTACCTATTACTTGTAATTTACATTCAAATTTTACGATTTGTAGTGAATATTATATAATATATATAAATTTGCCGCCCCCGAAAATTTGCCGCCGTAGGCACGTGCCTACTGTGCCTATGCGTAAATCCGCCACTGATCAACTTTGAAGATGGCAGTCCAATTTCTAATGAAACAGAAGTAATTATGGATTCTCAGAGCAAAAAACATACTTCTTCTTCATCAGAAACTTCTTCTGATACAAGTACAAAGGATGTGGAAGTACAAGTTAATTTTGATAACAATTTATTAACTGTTAACAGTATGCTATATTTTACAGGCTACATTGTCCATTGTTGTCTCAAAAAATTTAATTGCAAAATTTGTAATAAAACTTTGCATACAAAGAAGGATGCAAATGATAAAAAACAACTATTAATTATAAATAGAGATTATTCTACATCTGAAAGTATAAGTTACTTAAAAATTCCTACAGAAAATATTCAAGAAATTGTAGTTATTTGTTGCAAAATATTTTCTGTCGAATTTAAAAATACTATGCATAATATTGGTATTAAAGCCAGTATATATGAGAAGTGTATTAAGACAATTTCATTAAAATTTCCGCTTTGGTTCAATAACTGTATAAATCATAAACAATTTATAATTTCTCATGCAATACATTGTTTGTTAATGAAACATTTAAAATGAACAAGCACAGAATTGAGGCATAAAATACCTGATAGAAAATTAAAAATATTGAAAAATTCATGAATTATCTGTCTTATAAATTCCAAATGAATAGGATTTTTCTATTGAGAATAAATAAATAGTACATTTATTATATATACAGAGATTGATAATTAACCCTAAAACTTTAGTGATTACTAACATAGTGTTAGTTTGCAATAAGTTAGCTTATAAATTAAATAAGATCTGCCATAAATTTATTTAGATTTTTTTTGTTATTTTAACGTTAACTTTCAGTGTTTTTTTTTTGTAAGATTAAGGAATCGTTATTTTATTATTTAAAACATGTAAATTATTTAAATAATTAATACCTACTCGTAAATAAGATACTTGTATTTTTGTAAAGCTTTGAGAAATATTGTTATACAAATATATTTAATTTTTTATTACAAATTTTTATTTTCATACATTTATTCTCGTTCATAATCAGTAATGGCATGTAGCACAGAAGCAAAAGTACAGCGCGAACGCATCGCTGTACAGAAGAAACGCTGTAGTTCTTCTACATACCGTCAATGCAAGCAAAACGCTAGTATCCAATGTACCCCTCTACTCTCCGTACACCCGGCGTCCATATATTTTCGCGTTGTGCTATGCGCATTTACGTGAGCAATCTGTATAGTGTTTTGAATCTGTGGTGGCAGTTTTTAAATGATAGGTACGAAAATAAAAAGCTTATGATATATAATCATATTCGCGCTATTTTTGAGTGTCCATCACTTGCGAAAGAATCGTTTAGTGACCTCAGGAATTTGTATGATAATGTTGCAAAAAATTTAAGATCGCTTAATTCGTTAGGTGAAGAAACAGATAGTTGGGATAGATTAATCATTTATATTATGAGTAATAAATTTGATAATATTACAAGAAGAGATTGGGAATCATATCAGTATAAAAGCGAATTACCAACTATGTCAGATTTAAACGATTTTCTAAAGGAAAAATGCGAAATTTTAGAAAAGATAGAAATAGCTAAGTTCGAGACTAAGTCGGAAAAACACGCGGAGAAACATAGAGTTAGTAAACAAGTACAATTCAAACGACAGAGTGTAAGTAATAGTTATACCGCGATAGATAATAAACTAGCTTGTTACTATTGTAACCAAAATCATATGATTTACAAATGTCAATCGTTTTTAGATCTAAACATTGAGGATAGAGTAGCAGCAATTAAAAAATTAAAGTTGTGTTTAAATTGTCTTAGAAAAAATCATTTATCGTGGAATTGTAAAGCTCAAGGATGTAATAAATGCCAAAAATCACACAATACTTTATTGCACATTGAATTAGGTGATAAGAGTAAAGACGCAATTGTGAATAAGCCCGAAAGTACAGTTGTGAATATAGCAACAGATACTCAAATGAATGCAAGTGAAAATAGTTTGAGCACCAGTTATATGACACGAAATGTATCAACAGAACGGTCACAGGTTTTATTATCAACCGCGATTATCAAAATTAAGAACGCTGATAATAAATATATAAAATTTAGAGCTTTGTTAGATAGTGGCTCGCAGAGCAATTTTATTTCGGAAAAAGCATGTAAAAGGTTAGGATTTCAGCCAACCGCAATAAATCATTTAATAAAGGGAGTTGGTGAAACTCTAGCTAATATAACAAAGAAAGTAAATGTTACAGTTAGATCGTGTTATAGCGAATTTGCATTAGATATTGATTGTTTAATACTGCCAAAAATAACGGATAGATTGCCAAGAATTTCGTTTAATAAATGTAATCTTAATTTACCAGAAAACTTACAATTAGCAGACCCAACATTTAATATAGCTGCAGATATTGATATTTTATTAGGGTCAGCGATATTTTGGTCAGTTTTATGTGTCGGTCAAGAAAGCTTAGGATATAATTCACCAGTAATGCAAAATACGCAACTGGGTTGGATTATTGCTGGGAATTTATTATTAAATTTAAAACAAAACAACAGCTCATTAAGTTATTTAAATGTTAATTGTTCAGATAGTATAATTAATGAAAATATAGTGAAATTTTGGCAGACTGAAGAAGTAGACAGTAAAAAGGTATTTTTATCAAATGAAGAAGAATATTGCGAGAAACATTTCGATAGTACAACTAAAAGAACTAATGAAGGGAGATTCATTGTTAATATTCCTTTTAAACCGTCCATTAACAAGTTAGGTGATTCGAATGAAATGGCATTACGAAGGTTTAATTTACTCGAACGAAAACTTGAGAAAAATAATGAACTAAAAACGGATTATCAAGCATTTATAGCGGACTATGAAAGGTTAAATCATATGAAGGAAATTGAATACAAACCTAATAATTTAGGAGAAGGATATTTTGTGCCTCATCATGCGGTTATAAAATCTAGCAGTAGTACAACAAAGTGTCGTGTAGTATTTGACGCGTCAACAAAAACGAGTACAAATATTTCTTTAAATGAAGCACAATATATTGGTCCTAAGCTTCAACAAGATTTGTTTTGTATTTTAATGCGATTCAGAAAACATAAGATCGTAATGACTGCCGATATATCAAAAATGTATCGACAAATTTTGATCTGTGAAGATCAATTGAAATATCAAAGAATTTTGTGGAGGTATGATCCCGGTGAAAAACTGCGTTGTTATGAATTGAAAACTGTTACTTATGGGACAGCATCGGCGCCCTATTTAGCGGTCAGATGTTTGGTTCAGTTAGCAAAAGAATCTGAGCAACATTTGCCAGAAATTAGTAAAATCATTGAAAATGATTTCTACATGGACGACCTTTTAACTGGAGCTGAGACGGTTTCGGAAGCGTTAGAAATTCAGAGAAATTTGTTACATATAATGAATAGTGCAGGGTTTCAATTACGGAAATGGTTGTCAAATAATGACACAGTGTTGAAGGGTTTAGAAAAAGATAACAATTTGGAAATGAGTGTACTACGTGTTGGTCCTTGCGAACAAGGTAAAACTTTAGGGGTTTGTTGGAATTAGAATAGTGATACAATTCAGTACTCTATTACGAAGGATCACTATGAACAGAGAGTTACAAAAAGGAGTATTTTATCGGTTACTTGTCAAATTTTTGATCCATTAGGATTATTAGGACCGGTTGTTATACTCGCAAAATTAATTATTCAAAAATTATGGGAGTCAAGGGTAGATTGGGATGAAATTGTTCCAGAAAAAAATCGTTTGGATTGGACGGCATTTCTTAAGAAATTACCACTTATAAATAATATTGAGGTACCGAGACATGTTTTAATTTCAAACTATGTGACAATTGAGTTGCATGGATTTTCTGATGCCTCAGAATGTGCGTTCGGAGCGTGCATTTATGTAAGGTGCATTAATTCAGCGGGAATTATTGCTTCCAATTTATTGTGTGCGAAATCGAGAGTAGCACCACTAAAAAGGTTGAGAATACCACGTTTAGAACTATGTGCAGCAGTGTTGCTGGCACGTCTAGCAACAAAGACAATAAATTCATTGGAGATCAAATGGAATAGTAAATTCTTTTGGACAGATTCATTAATAACTTTAACGTGGATAAAGGGAGAAGCTGCTAAATGGAAACCATTTGTGGCGAACCGTGTTAGTGAAATTCAAACTTTAACTGATAGTAGTGATTGGAATCATGTAAAATCAGGAGACAATCCTGCAGATCTGCTATTACGCGGTACAACACCAAGATATTTAAAGTTCAACAATTTTTGGTGGCATGGGCCTAAATTTTTAAGTACTAGAATTTCGGAATGGAATACTCAAGAGTTGGTTTTAGATTATGAGGGTCCGGAGGTTCGAATAACCGCAGTAGTTGTTCAAATTGAAAATGTTGCAAGTTATTTGCTGAATAAATTTTCAAGTATTACTAAAATTAATAGAATTTTAGCTTATGTCATAAGGTTTACAAATAATTTAAAATTACCGAAACAGTCAAGAGTTTTTGATGTATTAACTCCAGAGGAATTAGATTTCGCACTAAATTCATTGATTCAGATTGTGCAGGAAGAATGCTTTCCGAGAGAATATGATTGTTTAAAGAAGGGGTTAAAACTACATAACAAAAGCAAAATTTTGAGTTTAAATCCTTTTTTGCATGATAGTTTAATTCGAGCGGGCGGTAGAATACAAAATTCTAGACAATGTTTTGATAAAGTATATCCAATAATTTTGCCAAAGGGACATATACTTACCGAATTAATTGTAGAAAAAGAACATGTACGTCTTTTCCACGCAGGTGTTCAAAATCTATTAGCCTCAATACGAGAAAAATATTGGCCCATATCGGGTAGGAACCTGTGTAAGAAAATTATTAAAAATTGCATAGTTTGCTACAAAGTGAAGCCAATTACGCCAGAATATTTAATGGGTAATTTGCCTGATGTAAGAGTTAATAAATATTTACCTTTTCACAATGTAGGCACAGATTTTTGTGGTCCGTTCTTGCAAAAGGACAGAAAGGGTAGAGGTGCGAAAACGCATAAAATATATATATATGCTTATTTATCTGTATGTGTACGAAAGCGGTACATTTAGAAACAGTCTCTGAGTTAACTACAGACGCATTTTTAGCTACCTTGCACCGGTTTGTAAGTAGGCGAGGTAAACCACTGAACATTTATTCAGACAATGCACTTAATTATGTTGGTGCAAACAATGAATTAGTTAAATTATATTCTTTTCTCAACACAAATTCTGGAAATATTGCTAATCAATTAGCAAATGAAAGAATAACTTGGCACTTTATACCAGCAAGGTCACCAAATTTTGGAGGAATTTGGGAAGCAGGTATAAAGAGTACAAAATTTCATATAAAAAGAGTCATTGGTAATCAGGCATTTACATTTGAAGAATTTAATACAATAATTACTCAAATTGAAGCCATACTAAATTCCCGTCCACTTTGTCCTTTAACAAGTGACCCAAATGATGCCACGATCCTGACCCCAGCACATTTTTTGATTGGCAAATCATTGACGGCTCTCCCGGAACAAGATTTAATGAGTGTCAATGAAAATAGACTATCAAGATGGCAACGTCTTCAAGCAGTCATCCAACATTATTGGGCTCGATGGCAAAAGGAATACCTGGCAGAACTACAGACCAGAACCAAGTGGAAACAGCGGCATGGTGAAGTGTTAAAGGTCGGATCCTTAGTTTTAGTGAAGGAAGACAATATTGCAACACTAGACTGGCAGTTAGGCAGAGTAACAGAATTATTCCCCGGAAAAGATGGTGTAACAAGAGTTGTTAATGTGAAGGTGCGCGGAAATATAAGAAAGCGTGCTATACATAAAATTTGTGTATTACCAGTAGATACTTAGCACTTGACGAGTTACATACGTTTGATGAACTCATCTGAAATTTATTGTATATGTATAGTATAGTTCTAGTATAATTTAAATATTTAAGGTATTTTATGTAATGATGGTTATGTTTATTGAAAGAACTGGGTCCTTTCAAGAGGGGCGGCATGTTCAGGACATTTTGTAATAAGACCATTGGCAACCCTGGGTTGCACTAACGCCCCTAGTGGAAGGAGGCAGTAATAAGCAAGTCAGCGTGGAAGTAGGTGAGAGAAATTTGTGAGACGCACTGGTCGAAGCACGTGTGTGCTAGAGGCTGGCATTGTGTTGTAGTCATACTATTTGTCAATAAATATACAGTCCATACAAGTTGTTATCCTTATTGAACACCAGATTATAACAATAATTATATACTCTTACTCTAATACTCTACTCTGCACTCCATGCTATGATTTTGGAACGCACCCGGATCAACTGGCCGTCGCTTGTCAGCGTTAGCCAATAGAATTTAAATATTACGTGCATGCGCAAAATCAAGAAACCGGAATTAGAGAGTGACAGACTTATGCAGCAATGATATTCCCATCTCTCATTCTTTGCTTCAAGAAAAGCAAAGGATCCGCAATATATTAGTTAATAGATATATGCTCTCGCCATTGCGGCGCTAGATTCGTCATCGTCAAGACCCATTGGACATTACGACTTCAAGACGATTGCAATTGTCACCTCCAACGGAGATTGCTAGATCAGCAATCTACAAGCTCCTGTCTCCCTTTCCTCCTGAACATTCCTATTTCCCTTCAGTCAAGATCAGTGCTCTAATTTTTATACGCTCTGTATCTCACAATATTTACGCAGTCCATTTGCAATTCCCTTACAACGTGTGTTCCCACAGAAGACAGAACTTTAAAATGGCGGTGATTTGTTTGTAACAGAATTAAGAATATATAATTCATCAGACAGATCAGCTAATTTCATTAATATTCAAGACACAAATCAGAAAATAAAGCTTGTTTATAATTTATAAATAAACGACTTGACGTCTATCAACGACGATTGCTATGCACAATCTACTCATTCACACGTGTTAAGACTGCATATTCACTCAAAGAATTTAACCCACTCGCCCTACGAACTCTTGGCTTAAACTTTCTTTTCGTGAATAAACATTATCTTAACTCACTTGGTGTATAAATATCTATTATTTGTGCAAATATTTTATTATGCAATATTATCTCAAAGACTTGAAAAATTTGATATTTATATTGGATAAGATTACCAGATTTTAAGACTGGACAAATTAGAAATGTGCACGTATTTAAACAAAAGTTAAATATGGTTAATAACAGATGTAGTAATACACTTTTACAGACTTTAATTAAAAATTAGGGAATTTGATCTATTCCATCTGTTGTTTAAGTTATGGCTTCAAATATATCACATATTTGGGTCGCATTTACAGATGTAAAATGATAAATAATTTTCTTCAAATGACATCGAGTTTACATGAATGGTGTTAAAAAAAGGGTAAAAAAATATTGAGGGTATATACTTTTGATGTGCTGGATTCTCAATCAAAAAGACTTTTTTCAAAATTCGGAAAATTAATTCTTATTTTTCATTTAATTCTTTTTAACTGCGCCACTGCAACATGAAGTTTGTATTAAAAATAATGAATTATCTAATCACGCAACAGACGTTGAATAGGAAATAATTACGAATTTATTTGTTTCCTATTCAAATCTAGAAAATGCTCAAGAAAATGTAAAAGGTTTATTTCATTATATGAGATAAAAATATTGTATTTGCAGTACAAAAGTTTAAAATATTTCACTTCATTTCAATGATAAATTACTCCTCTATCCATTAATTAATGCATGTCAAATGATTTCCAAAGTTGCAGTTGTCTATGAGGAAATTTGAAAGAAATTTATTAATTAAAATATAGGGGAGTAATTTATTATTGAAATGATGTGAAATATTTATAATTTCTATACTCCAAATAAAGTACTTTATCTCATATAATTGAAATGAAGGGTCCGTGAAGTTGGCACGTCATTGGAAGCACAAATATTCTTTTTTATTTTAGTAATTAGTGCTTCGTTAGTGGTCTTTTGTGCTTCAAAAAAATTTAAAATTAATTGAACGGTTCACGAAATAATTAACATTATATGATGACGTGCCAACTTCACACTTAGCACGTCATTAATATAATTTCAAATTGCTTATTACTTCGTTTGTTAGTGCTTCGTTAGTGCTCTTTTGTGCTTCAAATTTTTTTGAAATTAATTGAACGGTTCACGAAATAATTAACATTATATGATGACGTGCCAAGTTCACACTTAGCACGTCATTAATAAAATTTCAAAATACTTATTACATCTTTTGTTAGTGCTTCGTTAGTGCTCTTTTGTGCTTCAAAATTTTTTGAAATTAATTGAACTGTTTACGAAATAATTAACATTATATAATGACGTGCCAAGTTCACACTTAGCACGTCATTAATAAAATTTCAAATTACTTATTACATCTTTTGTTAGTGCTTCGTTAGTACTCTTTTGTGCTTCAAAATTTTTTGAAATTAATTGAAAGGTTCACGAAATAATTAACATTATATGATGACGTGCCAAGTTCACACTTAGCACGTCATTAATAAAATTTCAAATTACTTATTACATCTTTTGTTAGTGCTTCGTTAGTGCTCTTTTGTGCTTTAAATTTTTTTGAAATTCATAAAGCGGTTTATGAAATAATTAAGATTATTTGATGACGTGCCTACTTCATGGCATTAATAAAATAATATACTGTTTAACACATATTTTGTTAGGGCTATGTTAGTGCTATTTTGTTCTTTATAATTTTTTTTAAATTCATAGAACAGTTCATTAAATAATTAACATAATTTTTTTTAATGGAAACAAAATTTAACTTTTTGCCTAAAAAAATCCACATACTTGTATTTTCCTATTTAAATTTTATAAAGGTTGTTTAGTTACGAATTTGTTTTATTATATTATTAATTTAAAGATAAACTTAATTTCATGTTAATTATCAAAAAAATAATTTAATTATTTACAAAAAAATCTGTTGTGGCCAGCACAATACCTCTCGCCACTTCCTTTTTTTGGTTACATAAGTATAGGGCGCGAACGGTAATGTTACATTTTTGGGCTTGACAAGCAAATGTGTGGGCCCGTTTCAGAATGATAATTAGTAATTATGTACATAGATGTCAAATGTTAGAATTTTTCATTAAAAATTTCAAGATTTTCTAAATTTACGTAGTTAATTTATCACCAGGAGTTTAAAGTTTACTTGTATGCCTTAGATATTTAACATTTAATTCTGCTCCACATGGAATTGGAAAATCACTAAATTTATAATGAGAAATTATGATATTTGACATCTATATACATAATTACTAGCTATCATTCTGACATGGGCCCCCATATCTGCTTGTCAAGGCCAACAAAATCATATGACTGCTCGCTCCCTATTGTATTTAACATTTCTTGTATACCTACACTCTACACCAAAAATTCTACTTACGCATATATCTATTCCATATATATTTAGATTGTTTAATTTTAAATTCATTTTTGATGAAGAAATTTTGTCCTCTTCTAATTTTTCGAAATGTTTCCAATTCTATTAATACATTAAGAAATAATATAATGTATGTACTTCCCAGAAAAAGTCTTCAGTAATGTCTTCGGATTTCTGACACTGACATTATCTGTCAGTTACAAATAAATTAAATTTTCAACTATTTTCCATGGCCATTCTTTCGGCTGTAAAATTTATTATAACAGATTATTTTACATACTATATTTCTTCTATCTCTAAATCTATAGAATATATTGTAAAATATTTAAATGTATCAGAAACAGAATTTATTTTTCTTTAATATTATCAAGAAAAAATTTCAAAAAATATTATTTAGAAGATTTTTTTTCAAGAATCTTCTACTTTCAGTTGTTCAATTGTTACCAAAACCTTTTCAGATCTTCCCATGAATGTCCGATTGGGAAATACGTAGTTAAACAAATTTAAAGTCTTATAGTTTTTGAGTAATCGTCCTTCCAACATCCTACATACATACACACACACATACATCCACACACACACACACACACACACACACACAGACATCATCGTAAAAATGTTAAAATCGGATTGTAGGGACCTTAAAACGTGCTTATTCAATAAAATCTGGATATGCGATTTTTAGCATGAATCCAATACCTCTCTTAGCGAGAGGTAAAAATGGGCCACAATGCCGGTGGGAACACGATTGCCAGTCGTCCCGTATATACGGGATTGTCCTCTATTTCAGATAACATTTGAGTGTCCCGTAAGGTACTGTTCGGGACGCCCAATTGTCCCGTGTTTTGCGAGGAACGCAATTTAACATTTAATTATTATACATTTTATTTTGAACAGTTCAATAGAATAATGATATTGCTACTACTCAGTAATATAATATTTTAATTTAATGCAACATTGTATTTACTGTTTTTGTAGTTATTGCTTATGCTCCCATCTCGCATCATAAAGTCTAGTAGAAGGGGCAACTATACGCTTTTGGAGCGTACATACGCGTTTTTGTCATAAAATATGGATTTTAATTTTTAAGAATTTGTTAAATTTGCTTCGCATTGTAAAGAACTCTGTATTACCTTACAATGCATTAAAACACGTTTGACCTTGAAAATTTTCAAAAAATCGCCTGCGGCGCATACTTTTTTTATCATACATTTTTCATCCAACCCTACAAGAAATCCCCTCCCCTCATAAGAAACCAATAACTATGTTAGTGCTCAATACGCATTTTTCTAAAAAAAAAAGGGGTGTGTGATGTTGGAAGGACGGTTACTCAAAAACTATAAGACTTAAAATTTGTTTAACAACGTATTTCCCAATCGGACATTCATGGGAAGATCTGAAAAGGTTTTGGTAATAATTGGACAACCGGAAGTAGAAGATTCTTGAAAAAAAATCTTCTAAATATTATTTTTTGAAAATTTTTCGTGGTAATATTAAAGAAAATTAAATTCTCTATCTGATACATTTAAATATTTTATTATATATTCCATAGATTTAGAGATAAAAGAAGTATAATATATAAAATAATCTGTTGTAATAAATTTGACAGCCGAAAGAATGCCATGAAAAATAGTTGATAATTTAAATTATTTGTAACTGACAGATAAATGTCAGTGTCAGAAATAATGAGTAATGAAAGAAAAATGTACTTGGAGAATCCCTTAGTTCTTGATCTGTGACTATTATGGAGATGACATGTCTAGGTTGAAGGGCTTAAATTTGTTTCAAACATTATGGGACAATGTACACCAGTACTATAGACTAGAGTAACTTTGAATTGCGAAAAAGCTATCAAATTCTTCTGAAGTAAGTTGTAAATATTGAAAAAATTACACATCGATATAAGAATAATCGGAGTGCAATCTATCCGTCACTTTATTAAAGGGAATTAGTGTTATTTAGATATAACATGTATGAAAAAATAAAATGTAAAATAAGATATGTAAGAATAGATGCACAATCCATATATACATTTTAGACCGCCCAAAATTAATGTTTTTACTAGAAGAATATGAAGAGAAAGTAAACAACGTTGTTCGAATTGAAAATTGCAGTTACCAGCCTAATATTTATATATGGTAAACTCTACTTTGTAATTTATTGTAACATAATTTATGGTAAAATATCTTCATGTTGAGACATGCTATTATTGAATAATAAAGAAGTTTATACGTCATAGATTTATATGAATATATTATTTGTATTTATAAAAATATTCTTTGCTTTATGCATACAGCCAGGTAAAATATACGGCGAGAGGTTATTTGCTGGCCACATCAGATTTTTTTCTATGGGGACATCTAAAGTCAAAAATTTACACTGATTACAAATATCTAGATTTAGAATCACTAAAAAACAGAATATCCCTGGAATGTACTAATGTGCTACCAACTAGCGAATGTTAGGAATTCTTTTTATGATAGATTAGGTTATTGTTTGGCGCAGAATGAAGACATATTTGAGCATTTAATTTAAATAAAACTTCTCTAGTTTACTGCTATTCTTTTCTTCCGATTTGTATGATTTATTTTATTATTAAATACTTGATAATTTCCCATTTTTAATATTCACCGAAATCTCAGTGGAGTTCAGTGTTATTGATGTTAATTGTTGTAATCATTGTGTCTATTATTATAATTCAGCATTAAATATTAAAGTATTATGATCTTAATTAATATTTTGTTTATTTGTTTTTTATTTCCATGGCTATCTGAATTTTGATGAAAATGTCATATTTTATTTTCTAAATATCTAGTGCTACAGATATTCTATTGCATTAAATGAGGATTTTAAGTAAAAATTAATTCTAAACAACTTTTAATTTTTATACTTTTGCTTTAAAATGTACAGGAATAAAGTAAAATATTTATAATAAAAGAGATATGAATATTTTAGTTTTTATAAAGGGGAGGTAAATTAATGTCGAATAAAGTTGTAGTAACCTGTGCAATGATAAATTTCTCCTCTCTTTTGTTTTTTAATTTGTTTATCTGTCAGTTACAGTTTGTTACTATTTCATTGTGCACCATGAGTTTCTAATTGATTATTGTTATTAATTGTGCAAAATTCAGTTGCAGCAAGTCGTCTTTACAGAGAGCGATTTCCAAATAGGCAATGTCCTGTACCCCATCAGTACACTAATTTAGTAATACGTGCTCGAGATAATGGTGATCTGCGAAATAATCAAGGGCGTGATGGAGGTCCTGGTCGGTTCCGACGAATTTTAGATGCGGATGTACAAATTTTAAACCTCGTTGACGAAAATCCTTCAACCAGTAAATTGCTCGGCATATAGGTGTCTCAAATCACATTGTATGGCGAACACTACGCGAGTATCAACTACATCCGTTTCATGTACAGCGAGTACAAGCTTTACAACCTCAAGATCACCCTCAGCGCGTACGGTTCTGTAGATGGTTTTTGCGCAAAAATGACGAAGTCCCTAATTTTTCGTTGAGTGTGTTGGCGACTGACGAAGCTACGTTTACTCGTAACGGCATAAACAATTGCCACAATCCTCAAATCTGGAGTTTCGAAAATCCGCATGTTGTTCGTCGTGGTCATTTTCAATACATATTTTCTGTGAACGTATGGGCCGGATTAGTGAATTCACAGTTGATTGGCCACTTTGTGTTGCCAGAACGACTAAATGCTGATAATTATTTATTTTTCTTGCAAAATAATTTGCCAGAACTTTTAGACGATGTTCCCTTAAATGTGCGTCAAGAAATGTGTTTTCTCCACGACGGTGCACCGGCGCATTTCAGTCGTCTCGTACGTCATCACTTAAACCATGCATTTGGAAATAAGTGGATTGGTCGGGGCGGTCCTGTTTCTTGGCCTCCGCGGTCACCTGACTTAACAGCATTGGACTTTTATTTGTAGGGGCATATGAAAAACATGGTATACACCACCAAAATTATCGACCCTGAAGACCTCCGCAACCGGGTGGAAGCAGCAGCGGCGGAAATTCGACAAGGCATGGGCCTTGCAACGTACGTTAATTCATGAATACGCCGAGCAAGACCTTTGCATACAGCAGCAGGGTGATAACTTTGAAACATCTGTTATAAAAGCGCTTATCGTTATGTTTTAATTCCATAAAAATAAAAACTAAAAAAATTCATATCTCTTTTATTATAAATATTTTACTAAGGTGTTTTAATGTTTTTCGCCTTTTTTTGACCTGTAGTATCACCCATTAAAAAAAAGACAGTAAACACACTGTATATATATATATATATATATATATATATATATATATATATATATATATATATATATATATATATATATATATATATAGGGTGTATCAAGATAATGGAACAGTGCCATTTATTCGTGAATATGAAGAGTTACACAAAAAAATGATTAAGATATTTTGTAAAGCATAGAGGGGGACACATTTTGACATAACCATTATTATTTTAAGCCAGTGGTACTCAAATTATGGATCAATGTTACATTTTTTTAAAAGGCATTATATATTTTTTATTAACTAACTAAATAGAGAATTTTCTTCTGAATTCAACGATATAATAATATTATACCCTTGCATTGCGAAAAGTTTGATAAAAATTAATTCAAAGTTAGTATCTCATTCTATTTTAAATTTTTTAAGTAGGTTGTGTAAACATTTAATCATTAAATCAAAAGAAAATTATCTGTTTTTTCGTATTTCATTGTTATTCATTATTACAATTAAAGTAATTTTCATTACCTTTGTAATAATTAATTTAATAATGGCAGCAGATTTAAAAAAAACTGATTTTATTTATTGATGCAACACCCAGTAAAATGCATTCCTAGCATGCAATTTATTTGCAGAAAGTTATACTAATTTCGCGAAATAAAAAAAATAACGAAATTTGGAACATTTCGAAAAAACGTAACAATGACATACAAAAATGACAGAAATTTTTCTTTTGTTTTAATAGTTGAATGTTTGCTTGGCCTACTTAAAAAAATTAAAATACTAACTTTGAATTAACTTTTATCAAATTTTTCGCAATGTAAGGACATGTAATTATTATATTGTTGAATTCAGAAGAAAATTCTCTAATTAACGAGTTAATAAAAAATATATGATACCATTTAAAAAAATATAACATTGATCCATAAGTTGAGTACCACTGGTGCTAAAATAATAATAGTTATTCCAAAATGTGTCCCCCTCTATGCTTTACAAAATATCTTAATCGCTTTTTTGTGTAACTTTTCATATTCACGAATAAATGGCACTGTACCATTATCTTGATACACCCCTGTATACATAGGGTGTTTCAGGACTAGTGTAACAAACTTTAACAGCTTATTCGTGAGGTTGAAGTTCTATAAATAACACGAAATTTTCTAATTTTTGTAATCAATGTACTTTCGGAAAACAAGAGTTATTATTGAAAAGTCATACCTTATTTGTATTAATTAATTTTATTTATTAATATTAACGAATTCGATTTGGACAACAAAACATACTGTAAGGTTGTCAACATTGTCATAAAAGTAGGTTGGCAACTATGGGAAATAAAAAGAAGAATATTATTGTTTTGATCACATGATAGTTGACATGTTGTATGGCATTGTTTTGTACGTTTTGTAATCGTAAACAGTTATTTGAAATATAAGTATAAAAATACACTAGTAGTGTTATTATTTATTAACGTAGTACGTTACATGGTGCCGAAACCGGCTGTACAAAATGCCAGAAGACAGTGTAGTTGGGTTAAAACCTCCCAAAGCGCTAGAAATTAGCAATGACAAAAACATGGCCGAAGAATGGAAAAAATGGAGCCAACAGTACCAGTGGTACGAAATTGCCGCTAATATTAAAAAGAAAGACCCACAAGTGCAGGTCGCGACATTTATGACAGTTATAGGCCAAGACGCAGCTACAGTATTTAATACCTTTAACCTAAAAGCGGCTGAGCTAGACCAAGTTGAAATAATAAAGAAGAAATTCGAAGAATATTTCGTACCAAAAATCAATGTAACATACGAGAGATATATTTTCAATAAAGTAGAACAGAAAGAATCGGAAACGTTCGATGACTTCATTACCAGACTTAAAAACAAAAGCAAAAATTGCGCGTTTGGTAGTTTAGCAGATAGTTTAATATGCGACCGCATAGTCGTAGGAATTAAAAACGATACAGTAAGAGAGCGGTTACTAGCAGAAGATAAATTAACGCTAGTCACGGCTATAAATATTTGCAAAGCCAGCGAGCTAGCAAGGAAGCAGATACAAGAAATGAGAGCTAAAGTCGAACCACAAGTTGATGTAATTAATAAATATCCAAAGAAAAGTCAAAACAAGAACGATCAAGGAAAAAAGGAAGACACCTTTAAGTGTAACAGGTGCAATACTGTGCACGCAAAGAGAAACTGTCCAGCGTATAACAAAAAATGTAACAAGTGTAAAAAATTAGGGCATTTCGCAAAATGTTGCAAACTAAAGTTAATAAACGCATGTGGAAGACACGATGAAGTAAATAGCGAATCGTTCATCAACACCTTGTACGTTTCATCAGTTGAAAGGGAAGATTCAAGCAATCCGGACTGGCAAGAAACATTGAGCTTGTCTCAAGATGTCAAAGTTAAGTTCAAGCTCGATTCCGGTGCGCAGTGCAATGTAATTTCGGAAAAAACAGCCAGAGATGCAAAGCTAACTATAAATAGGTCCAAAACAAAGAAACTGATTTCATTTTCCAATCATGAGCTGGAAGTTAAGGGTGAAAGTACGGTGCAATTAAAAATTAGAGATAAAATTGAGAAAATCACGTTCCTAGTCGTAAACAAGGACGTGCAACCTATTTTGGGGAAAGATACCTGTGTTAGGTTAGGTTTAATACAAAGAGTACAAACGATAAATAGAGAAATATTTGAAGGTATGGGTTGCTTAAAAGGTTTTGTGTATGAAATAGACTTGATAGACAATCCGAAGTTAGTAATACACCCTCCGAGAAGAATTCCGTACGCAATAAGAGATCAAGTGAAGGAAGAACTTGATAGGATGGCTAAATTAGATGTAATCGAGCCAGTGTTGGAACCGACGCCAGTTGTATCTCCGATGGTAATAGTAAGGCAGAACGGGAAAATACGTATCTGTATTGATCCATCAAGCATAAATGCAATATTAAAGAGAAGACATTACCCACTAAAAACGATAGATGAGATTGCAGCGAACATCAACGAATCAAAATGGTTCACGATACTTGATTGCAAGAAAGGGTTTTGGCAAATACAAGTGACTCAACGAACTTCCAAGTATCTAACATTTGCAACTCCCTGGGGAAGATATAAATTTAAACGCCTACCATTTGGGTTAGCATCGGCCCCAGAAATTTTTCAACAAATTATGAGTAAAATAATAGAAAACATGCCGGGAGTAGAGTGCTCTATGGATGATATATTAATTCATGCAAATACTAAGGAAGAATTAATATTAAAAACAGAGAAGGTAATGGAAAGATTAAAAGCAGCTGGCTTAAAATTAAATGAAAACAAGTGCCAATTCGTAAAAAACGAAGTGAAGTTTTTAGGTCATATGTTGACAGATAAAGGTATCAATCCAGATCCGGAGAAAATAGAAGCGGCGTCTAAATTAAAAGCTCCAACCAGTGTGAAGGAGTTACAACGATTATTAGGTATGTCAACTTATCTTTCCAAATTCATAGAAAATTACTCAGATTTAACAGAACCACTTAGACAACTATTATCGAAAAAAGTAGAATGGCACTGGGACGAACCTCAACAAAAAGCTTTTAGTAGGCTTATAGAAGAAATCAAAAAATTACCAACATTAACTTATTATAATCCAAAAGAAAAAGTTGTACTGTCCGTTGATGCCAGTAGCAAGGCTGTGGGAGCGGTTCTGTTGCAAAAGGATAGACCGATCGCATACAGTGCGAAAGCGCTTACTCCAACTCAACAAAATTACAGCCAGATCGAGAAAGAAATGCTAGCCATAGTAATTGCATGCAAGAAATTTCATGAGTACGTCTGGGGTAACAAAGAATTAGAAGTCGAATCGGATCACAAGCCATTGGAAATAATTTTCAAGAAAAATATTCATGAAATTCCAGCAAGATTACAAAGGATGAGGTTGGAAGTTATGACATATAATCCAAAAGTAAAGTATAAAAAAGGAACTGAGTTGTACGTAGCTGATACACTGAGTCGAGACTGTGAGTTAGAAGTTGAAGCTGAAGAAGAAAACAAGATTGAAGTACATGTAATAGTACCCTTCTCACCACAGAAAACAAAGCAACTCAAAGAAGAAACAGAAAATATTATGGACTTAAAGTTACTGAAGGAACAAATAAAGAAGGGATGGCCAAATCAAATCGAGGACGTTCCGACAAATTTACAAAAATATTGGTCGTATAGGGAGCAACTCTCATGCTACGATGGTATAATATTTAAAAACAATAGATCATTTATACCGAAGTCGATGACAGCTGAAGTAATCAAAAATTGTCATCTTAGTCATAAAGGTCTTAATGGAACACTGAGTTTAGCAAGAGATCATGTTTTTTGGCCCACTATGCGTGAAGATATATTTGAATATGTAAAGGCTTGTAAAACTTGTCAAAAATTCCAAAAAGATAAACCTATGGAAGTAATTTACAAACAAGAAGCCCCAGATAGACCGTGGTCGACGGTAGCATCAGATTTATTCCAAATCAATGACGAACACTACATCATAATTGCTGATGCGTATTCAGGTTATTTTGATTTTATAAAACTTAAAAATATAACCAGTTTAGAAGTCATAAAAGTGATAAAATATTGGTTTGCAATTCATGGCATACCCGACGTCTTTTTAACAGATAACGGACGTCAGTACACCAGCGAAGAGTTCAAGAACTTCGCTGAAGAATGGAAATTTAAGCATCGTTTATCTAGTCCAGAATTTCCTCGCTCAAACGGACTAGCAGAAAGGTACGTAAGAGAGGCTAAAACGTTACTGAAAAAATGTTTGGAAGAGAAATCAGACCCTTATTTAGCACTTCTTCACCATCGAAATACGCCAAGAGGTCTTTTAGGCTCCCCAACACAGAGATTAATGGGCAGACGCACAAAAAATTTATTAACCACAAATAAAAAATTATTAAAACCAAAATTAATAAATAAAGTTAAAGAAAATTTAGACAAATTTAAAATACAGGAGAAATATTACTCGGACAAAAATAAAATACCCGAGCAAAAATTTGAAATAAATGAAGAAGTTTTGTACAGAAAGAAAAAGGGTGAATGGTTACAAGCAACAATCGTAAAACCAACAGACGATCCAAGATCATATATTATACAAACAAAGGACGGAAACAAGTATAGAAGAAATTCGTGGTTTATTAAACATTCAGAAAGTGGAAATAAGGAAGAAGAAGTCAATCAGCATGCGAAACAAGAACCGATTGGAAATAAGGAAGAAGAAGTTAATCAGCATGCGAAACAAGAACCGATTGGAAATAAGGAAGAAGTTAATCAGCATGCGAGAGAAGAACCGATTGTTGAAAATGCAGAAACAACACGAAACACATCTCGTTACGGCAGGCAAATTAAAAAACCTGTGAAGCTAAATTTTTAATTTTGTCACGAAATCTTAATGTTTAATTTATATAATTTATATTAAAACAAAGGGGATGTAAGGTTGTCAACATTGTCATAAAAGTAGGTTGGCAACTATGGGAAATAAAAAGAAGAATATTATTGTTTTGATCACATGATAGTTGACATGTTGTATGGCATTGTTTTGTACGTTTTGTAATCGTAAACAGTTATTTGAAATATAAGTATAAAAATACACTAGTAGTGTTATTATTTATTAACGTAGTACGTTACACATACGATTCAAAATTTATATCAAATACATTAAATTATGTACATTTATTAATATTACAATGAATTTTACACTCTAAAGCGTTCTATTTACAGCAGAAATATTTCAAACTTTTAACACATTTTTGGTATCACTGGTTTACACTAAAACCATTTTTTACTATTTTTAGTAACTTTTGAATTAAAACTACAGTTTAATGTCAAAATTTTACTTTAAACAACTTGTAATGAAAATTGTAAAAAAATCCGACGTTATTGGACATTTCACCAAGACGTACTTTCTATTTAAAATTTCCTCAACTCAATAATAACTCTTGTTTTCCGAAAGTACCTTGATTAAAAAAATTAGAAAATTTCGTGTTATTTATAGAACTTCAACCTCTTGTATTTTGGTAACTAGAAGGAATAGGACCTATGTTCATATGACATTTTTGGCTCAAAATGACCTCAGCAATAAGCTGTTAAAGTTTGTTACACTAGTCCTGAAACACCCTATATATATACACACTATTATATATATATATATATATATATATATATATATATATATATATATATATATATATATATATATATATATATATATATATATATATATATATATATATATATATATATATATATATAGTGTGTTTGAAAAAGTGGTTACACCCATTTATCTGGCTTATTATTGCAAATACGCTTATTGATTATAGGACATAATTTATTCAATACAATATCTGCGATTATTTTATATGAAAAGTGTAATTCTGGGACTTCCGGTATAACCGGAAGTGATATCAATTTAAATACAACTTATACTAGTTTTTTATAAATTTAGATTATATTTTTTATTCTCTTTACGACCATACCAAATTTCTTAGTATTTACCATATTCATTTGTTAAAAATACTTATCATTAATGGATGTAATTTAATAACACACATACACACACACACACACACACACACACACAGACAGACATCATCGTAAAAATGTTATTATCGGATTATAGGGACCTTAAAACGTGCTTATTTACTAAAATCTGGATATGCGATTTTTAGAATGATTCCAATACCTCTCTTAGCGAGAGGTAAAAATTCCATGTATTGAAAACATTTATTTCAATCTATTTCTTGCATATATTGATAATATTGTTCAATATTTTAGGCTTTGCTACATAAGCACATTTTTAGTCATTCTTGTAATACTTTGTATTGTAAGTAAAAATCTATTTATCCACAAGTATTATTTACTTAGTACAAGTATTAAACCAGTAATGCTAAATTTCTTGTTTTTCAGTGTAATCCAAGAACGGAAATTAGGCAATGCAATAATATAATAGATTCTACAGACGGAAAAGACGCTTTTACCGTCATTTTAGGTAAGGAAGATATTATCTTGGGTCAAAAAATTCGATGATGAGTTTTTAGACAATAAGCACGTTTTAGGGTCCCTAGAATACGATTTTACCATTTTTACGATGATGTATGTGTGTGTATGTGTATGTGTGTGTGTGTGTGTGTGTGGTGTGTGTGTTTGTGTATGTGTGTGACGATTTTTTCATAGACAATAACTTCAACACTACAATTCTAAAAATTATAATTCTTTCGTATTCCTTTTCTTATTGGATTTTGGTTAAATTATTGGTCAACCTGAAGTACCCTCATTTGAAGATTTTAACAGTTTTGTTTTTTTGGAAAAACACTGTTAAAATCGTTTTCTGACATTTAATGTTATTATAATATTGAAGAATATTCTAGAATCTACGAATTTTGTGCATTTTATACTTCATATAGTGAAAATGATTAGGCAGAAGACATACGTCATCAACCTGAGAAAAACCTTATAAAATGAAATATAACTTGTAGAAATTATTAGTTGTTATTATTTTTTTAACAAAGAAGAAAGAATATACTAGTATTAAAGAAACGTATATATTAATGACTCTAAGTCAATCCTTTTTCCTTTTACGGAATATAAAATTGTTTGACAAAACATGGTCATTCTCAATTGAGTCAACGTATGGTACGAAAATAAACTACAATTATTTCAAATAATTTTATATTCCGTAAATGGAATAACGATTGACTTAGAAATAATTGTAAATATCATTAATATATACATTACTTAATACTAGAACTTTTTTTTCTTATTTTAAAAATAAATAACACCTAATAATTTTTATATTTTTAAAGTTATATTTCATTTTATAAGGTTTTTTTCAAACGTGCGTCTTCTGCGTTATAATTTTCACTATATTCAATGGATATAGAGTTAATGAAATTAAATTTCATAAATCAAGCAGCCATGCTATAACCATGGAAACAACTACTATATTAAGAAAATTCTAATTGACAGATGTTAGTGTCAATGAAAAGAAAATGAATGTGACAGAGAGATGAGTATGTTGAGATTGATGTTGGGGAAGGCACCGAAAGATAGGATAAAGAATGAGAGGATAAGAGAAATGGCTCGAGTAATAGAAGTTTCTAGAAAGATACAGGAGAGGCGATTATATTGGTTTGAACATGTCATGAGAAGAGATGAATAATATATTGGAAGAAGAATGAACAGCTTAGTAGTAAAAGGTAGAAGAAACAGAGGAAGACCAAAGAGAAGATGGAAGGACTGTATTGCGGAAGACTTGAGAGAAAAGGAATTGAATGAGTACGATAAGCAAAATAGAGAAATGAGTTCATGAAGAAAATCAAGAATAACGATCCCTAACGAATGGGAAAAACTAAAGAAGAAGAAGTTGTCAGGGCCAAATGCAATTTACATAGTTCGTTTATGAAATAATTTTACTGGAAATAGAATCTTTTGCAAAAAAATATATGTATGGAATTTGTACATAATACAAAGAATTAACGGAATATATGCTGGCCACATCATATCTTTTTATTCAAATATCACTGCGATTTTGACTATGGTCTCTGTACCTTCCTTATTTTATTAATGACGTGCTAAGGGCGAAGCTGGATCATATAATGTTAATTATTTCGTGAACCGTTCAATTAATTTCAAAAAAATTTGAAGCACAAAAGAGCACTAACGAAGCACTAACAATAGATGTAATAAGTAATTTGAAATTTTATTAATGACGTGCTAAGTCTGAACATGGCACGTCATCATATAATGTTAATTATTTCGTGAACCGTTCAATTAATTTCAAAAAATTTTGAAGCACAAAAGAGCACTAACGAAGCACTAACAAAAGATGTAATAAGTAATTTGAAATTTTATTAATGACGTGCTAAGTGTGAACTTGGCACGTCATCATATAATGTTAATTATTTCGTAAACCGTTCAATTATTTTTAAATTTTTTTGAAGCACAAAAGAGCACTAACGAAGCACTAATTATTAATATAAAAAAGAATATTTGTGCTTCCAATGACGTGCCAACTTCACGGACCCTGAAATGAATCCTTTAGTTTTTTTTTTTAGAGTTGATTCTGGGTCATTGACCTCTAGAAATTACAATTTGTGTAGAATAATTTTAAATAGTGCCTACAAATTACTTTTTCATAAAATTGTTATTCTAAATAAGTATTATAGGTACTTTCAAAATACACTTTCATAAAGGTATTTATTTTAAACTTTCGTTTATTTATTTCTTAATGAAATTGTCTGTTACAGCACAGGGGCAATAAGATCAGCTGTTTCGAAGAAGATATCAGTATATGTATATGTAAGACTACGTCACCACACAATTGAGATCATCATAACTCAGTAGAAGTAATCACTAATATTGCAAAATAAGCAATATGGAGCAATCATAATATTGTTTGTTGACTTAGCATTACAGTAATATAAAAGACTGTATGGACGATGGGAAGTTGAGAGAGTCCGGTGAGAATCCATTGAGAGGACCAGTAAGAAGACCATTCCCCTCCATACAGTCGGGTCCATCAACTGTACATCATCATTTATACTAGTCAATAAACCTATTTAGAATAAATCATTATTATTATTATTATTTCGAATCTTTATTCTTCTACGAGCAACATCGCAATGGTAAGAACATTTATTATTATTTATTATACTTTTGGAAATTACTAATTTGTACCTCCTGTCTGGCAAGAACTCACTTTAAATATTATTTGTTAATTTCCCTCATAAAGGCGGGTTTCAAATGTATGAATTCGTATTTCAATATATAAGTTCATGAGATATTTAACTCTCTTTAAGAAAAGTAAAAATATAAAATTAATTACTTACAATTTCAGGCAAAAGATATTCTACTTAATTAATATTGTTGTCCACAACGCTGCATTTCTTATCGTTCTTTAAACACATAAAGCACAAATCAATCATGGAACACATGTAACAAGTACTATAATCAATAATCATGTTCACTGAATTGTTACAACAAAATATTTATTTACAATGAAAAATAAATGTACCAGTTACAAACAGGTTAAGAACAATGAACAAATATAACTTAATTCTGACCGTTAACAGTTGATATTTTTTTTGCTGTAGTCAACTAGGATTGCATTCTGACCAATCAGAGGACAGAATTTATTTCCCTATCAACACTATTGACATGTGTTTTTAAGATCGCAGCACTGGGGTGGCAAGTTTTGAACTACAAGTTAACACAATTTATAGAATTGTGTATTTCTCATAGTACTGTATTATATTTAATTTCCTTTTTATATTATTTTATAGTAAGTTTTATATTATCCATTAAGGGTAAATTAATGTAAATTCCTAGTACACTTTTATAAAACTTTAACTTAAATTGTATAACCACTTCTGTTTTGGATGATATCTTCAAAAAAATAATTAAAATAGCAAAATTTCATGATTATATTTCGTATTCACTTGTGAACATTAGTATAGGATGTATTCGTGGAAGTGAAGATAACTTAAATGATATTTTTGTGAACATTTATAAAACTAATCTCGTTTTTAAATAAAGTTTTCTGAAATATAATGAATAAATCTTCAAAGTACACAAGACGGATATATTAATTTATAATTTTCTGATTCACGCACTGTATTATTATCTTTTTTCATCTTGTCAAGCATATTTTTAATATAAACTTTTCGTTTTCGCGGGAATTCGTGACTAACTCAACCTAGTTCATTATTTTGCTACCAGATGTAATATCGCTTAGCAATACACACCAATATTCTAACGTGAAATGAACTATAGACTATAACGAAACTTTTCCCCAGGTTCAGTGGCGGCTTTGGGCGTGAGCCACTTAGGCACTGGCTTAGGGCGCCTGGCTTATTGGGGCGCCCAAAAAAACTAAAAGCTAAAGATATAAATATATAAATAAACAAAGAAAATCAGTATATAGAATATGTATTAATATTACATATTAAATTTTGGAGCCCTTCAAAGTTAGTTTTGTGTAAATAAATTATATTTACGCGCCACCTCAGCTACTCTTACTACTGCTACCACCTACCTTACTAACTACGAATCAAATAGACACTTAAGCCTGTTTTACATTATCATAAATTTACATGCATTTTTACAACTTCGTATTTGATCACAAAATTTCAATGATTACACGGTAATAAATTTACAACTTCTTATGGTACCATACGATGCTGTAAAAAATTCTCAAATAGGGCATGTTCTAATTTTGAAGGTCATTTGCTTCACATTTTGGTGATATTTAGGGTTTTCATTAAACAAAAGTTTACATTTCATGTGTAGTTGCAGGTAATTAGCTACTCTGTTCTATGAAACTTTTCACAAAACCAAACGTCAAGTTCAAATGAAGAACAATGAATAGAAAAATTAAAAAAAATATTTGTAATTGTCGCAGTTGTTAATGCACGAAATAAGATTTTGAAGCGTAAACGAATTTGGGTCAAGCCGTGGATTCATATGCGACAAAATAGAAGTATACTAAATTTAGTGAAAAATGAATTGTTGCACGAAGACACTGAAAAATATAAAAATTATAGTTTTGCACAACACTTACTCCACATCTTAGTTTACAAAAACGAGCGCGACACACAGATGAAAACATCAGCTGTAAACATTTGAGAAGTTAGTAAACCGTAGTAGTAAACTGTTACCAACATATAAAAATGTACTTAAGTTGGCAACAATCAAACATGTCACAAATATTTGCCCGTGTAAGGCCCGGTTTTTTCACCTCCTGATAAAGTGCCAGTTAACTTATCTGCCAGATAAAAGAAAAATATCGCATCAAATAATTGACGTGTGTATAATTTTCCCAATTTACACTGTAATATCGATGCGTAATTTTTATTTTATCTGACAGTTAAGTTAACTGACACTTTATCCAGAGGTGAAAAAACCGGGCCTTAAACGAAAAGATTTTGATCAAAAATTATTATGTAAAAATTAAAATATTTTGCATGTAAATTTAATTGTAAATATATGATGGTCTAAAACAGGCTTTACACAAGTGCAATTTAGGGTACCTATATACTCAGGGTATGGCCATGACGTGCTCGCGTTTCGTCCGCCATTAGAGGGCCACTGTCATATTCATTGTTGTTGCGCAAATTATTATGTATTTTCGTGGCTACTTGCTTTATTTTAATGCAAAACACATTTAAATATACTTCTAATATTTATTTAAAGTGTAAGTAATACTTTTGTTTTATTTATTTGTATATTTTCTTGAGATACTGAGTACGATGACTGGCAATATTGAAAACACATAAAAATGACCAATATTAAGCACAAACATTTAATTTTTTAAAAGGTAAGTTTAAAATATATACTTATTATGTAAATAATAAGCACAGTTATTAAATTTGATGTGATAATAACAACCTATATCATATGCTATACATAACCTCCAAATCTGTGTCATAATAATAATTGTGTATCTCTTAAATAAATGAATTTTTATTACCTTTATAGATTCATAGTGTGATTATTTAATATTCCTGTATAATATAATATCACATTTCTTACAAATAAATAGGGAAATGAATTATCAATATGTTTGACATTGGCCCGCTTATGGTGGCGATCTTGCCTCATGGCCATACCCTGTATATAAAGGTACCCTAGTGCAATTTTTACATAGCGCATCTAGCGGAACTGCTTAGAAGTAATGGTTGTTATGGTTACGGCATTATACACATTACAAACATCCCAAAATAATTTTAATTTTGAATTTAGAAATAGAATAGGTTAGGTAAGTACACAAAAGAACTGATACTGAAGTACTTAAATTTGTAATAAAATTCAAATATATCTATTACTTTGTTTCTGTTTTATTAGGTAGAAACTTAGAATGTATCGGAAAAAGAAACTCTCTGGATCAGAAAATCGAAAAAGGAAAGCTGAAAAAGATGCAAGTCTTGCAAAGTATAAAGACAGCCTAACAATTTTTTTTAAAACATCAACGGAATATGAAGCTTCTACATCGTCTAATCAATTGCACGATAAATTTGAAAATGAAGGAAATATAGTTAATGCAGAAATCGAAGGTGTTGGATGTGAAAATGAATATGAAGCATTAGACGAAACCAGCCCAATAAGTACAACTATTGAATCCAAACCGGTGAAGGTGAAGAGATTCAACCATTATTAAATGATTATTCGGATATTGCAAAGTGGCCAGAAAATGTACAAAGTATAACTGATTTGTTGGTACGAATTGGTCCCGTACAAATAGCAAATTATAATTTTCCAACAACCATACAGAATGATAGAAATAGAAAATTTAATCCAAGTAGCTATTACCGCATTCTTCCGAATGGAGAAAAATATCGACGAGACTGGTTGTTATACTCCAAAAATAAAGATTCCGTGTTTTGTTTTTGTTGTAGATTATTCTCAAAAAAATAGTCGCTCTTAGTCACGAGGGTGTTAATGATTGGAAAAATGTTAACAATAGATTAAATTTGCATGAAACAAGTTCGGAACACCTAAGTTGCTATAATATATGGAAAGATTTTTTAAAAAGAATTAATTGTGATTCAACCGTCGATGCAATTCAACAAAAACAAATAAATGAAAATACTAAACATTGGAGGAATGTTCTAGAAAGAATTTTTGCAATAATAAAATTTTGTGGCTCCTAAAATATTGCACTAAGAGGAAAATCAGATTTATTGTATAAAAATGACAATGGAATTTTTTATAAAATTGTTGAACTCTTAGCAGAATTTGATCCAGTAATGAGAGAACACTTAGGAAGAATTAAAGATAAAGAAACTCATCATCATTATTTGGGAAAAAATATCCAGAATGAAATTATAGAACTATTAAATAAGGTTATTAAAGAAAAAATAGTTAAAAGATTAAAAGAAAGCAAGTATTTATCAATAATTGTCGATTGCACTCCGGATCTTTCCCATACAGAACAAATGACACTAATTGTACGATTTGTTAATATCTTAGATACTCCAGATGATGGAAATCATGTTAATATAAGCGAACACTTCTTAGGATTTATTGATATAGAAAACAGTACTGGAGCGGGGATGACAGAAAAAAAATTACATCTGTTTCAAAAGTATGACTTATCTATGACCGACCTGAGAGAACAAGGGTACGACAATGGATCAAATATGCGAGGTAAAAATAGTGGGGTTCAGAAGCGAATATTATTACTCAATCCAAAGGTATTTTTCGTACCTTGTTCCTCTCATACTTTAAACTTAGTAGTGAATGATGCAGCAAGATGTTTCGTAGAAGCTGTGACATTTTTTGATATTGTACAGCACCTATATGTATTTTTCTCATCATCCACTCAAAGATGGGATGTACTGAGGGAAAACGTGAATGGTTTAACATTAAAAGGACTTAGTGATACTAGATGGGCCAGTCGTCTAGATGCGTTAAGACCTATAAGATACCAACTTCAAAATATTATCCAAGCGCTGAACAGTTTCTGGAAAATTCAAACGAATGTGACATCGGTAACGATTGCAAAGAACAAATCAGAAGCAAGTGCTTTATTAAAAAAATTGCTAACTTTAAATTTATTTGTTCTTTAATTATTTGGCATGACATTTTAAGCCATGTAAATATTACAAGCAAAGCTTTCCAAGAAGTGAATCTGGATTTGTCTACAGCTGATCTTCTTCTTTCTAAATGTCTGAAGTATTTGGAAAATTATAGATCAGACGATTCGTTTAATTGTATTTTAGAAGAGTCAAAAACATTAGCACATGAATTAGACATTGAGCCTGAATTTGATCAAATTAGAATACGTCGTCAAAAGATATTTTTTGATTATGAACACTCCGACGAAATTAGAAATGATGCAAAAGAAAATTTTAAAATTAATTTTTTTACAATATTATCGATAATGCAATCGGATCTTTAAGGGAAAGATTTGAAATAATGGTACAACATAACAATATTTCAAGTTTCTCTGTGATATACGTACTTGTAAATCCTTAAATGATGATGAAATACGTAAAAATTGTATGGATTTAGATATTCTATTAATTGACGGTGATAAAAAAGATATTTCAGGATTGGATTTATTTCAAGAATTAAAATATATACAAAATTATTATGAAGGCAGCTATTCGCCAATAGATGTTATGCAATTTATTTGTGCTAACAAATTATCTTCGTCGTTGCCCAATTTATTTATATGCCTACGAATCGTGTTAACTTTACCTGTGTCAGTAGCGAGTGCAGAACGAAGTTTTTCTAAGTTGAAGTTGATTAAAACTTATCTTCGCACGACAATGACTCAAGATCGTTAGATGGATTAGCAACGTTATCTATTGAACATACCATTGCAAAGGAATTGAGTCAAGAAGAAATAATACGAAAATTTGCCTCAATGAAGGCACGAAAAGTTACTATATAATTAATTATTCCTTTATTTTCGTTATCGATTTAAATTATTTTATTTTGATTTTGTAAGAAAGTGGAATATTTGTTTTTGTATTTTTATTTTATTGTATTGTTATTGCTGATTATAATTTATATGTATATATTCAAGTTTGTCTTGTTCTTTAATATCCAAAAAAATCAGAAATAATCTTTGTAACGAGGGGGGGGGCGCTCAATATAATTTGGCTCAGGGCGCTATATGTCTTGAGCCGGCCCTGCCCAGGTTTGTATATTTTATTCACAATCGGATATTAATAATGGGTAATTGATATTTAAATAATAAAAATAATCTAACATAAATAAACGAAAGGTCTGAGCTTGTTCATTTGTCACATGAACTGTCCGATTGAATTCTAGACAAATTTTGAAAATTTCTTGACTGTGATGTGGATAAGGTGTTAACAATTACTCGAAATCTCAGTCAAACATCATTTATTCTTACAACACCGATGTTTTGGTGCACACCTGCACCTTCTTCAGGGTAGTAAGATTTAACAGATACAATTTGCGTTACAAAAGTTGTACAAAAAAAAACTTAAGACATACACAGTATATTTCAGGTTAGTATGTTAATATGACTTCGTTTTTGAATATAGGTTCCTAAGTTATTCAATACCTTTAAAGAAAAGGAAAATAGTTACTTACAATTTCAGGCATAACGTATTCTACTTGAGTAGCAATTTTGTGGTCCACAATGTTGCAGTTGTTTTCATTTGAGCACAAGCACATAAAACACAAATCAATCATTGAACTCATGTTTCATAAATTTTCTATAGACTTTCATTAAATAATATTTGCTAAATATTTATTTACAAGTAATGAATTTTTGTAGCAGCTATAATTACAAAATTTGCTATTATATCTGTACAGGTTAGAAGATATTTATTTTGCAATTTGTATCATAGATGGCATTGTAATATAAAGCTTGATGTACACTATTTCTTACCGTTATTTGCATAAAATATACAGAAAAAAACTTTGTATATAAATAGATTACAGCTCAATTGAATTAAGAGAAATTAGTAAAAAAAATAGTGAAAGTATATGCTTAATAATGAATATTAATAAAGAAATAAAATGATATAATTGAAATACTTCGGTAATAAGGGGTATTTTGTTATAGCAGCTCGTCACTCATATGAATTACATATATATTATTTTGTTTGGCGACTCAAAGACTGTTTATAAATATCTAACAAATACCGAGTTAGGTGGGAGGAGCCTACTACCAATTGAAGTTTGTGAAATTCAAATAGCGGATGCGTGGCTGTTAGTCCAGTATTACAATTCTCACGCAGATTTTATTTGAATATAAATGTCTAGCATTAAACTTAATAATTTAAATACACTTGCAATTATAAAGCATGCAGACTTGCACAGTGTTATAATATTTACTCATCTTTTTTAAGAATATTTAGGTCCACGAAGTAAACAGTTAGCTATAAAAACTTATATTCGTGACGTCGCATATATATTTTCAAACTTCGGGGGACTATAACTCGCTTATTAATAGGATTTTTTTCAACGAATTTTCACCAATAGTGTTAGTTTTACTTTCAGATGAAATTATAAAAAAAAAATGGTGGAATCCCCTATTTACGTTTATTTCACAATAGATGATCCTGCTTACAGGATGTTATAAAACAAATGTAGCACATTTATAGGACGTAGAGAAAAAGTCAAAATAAGCCGAAAAGTTTTATACAATTTGTGTCCAAAAATGAACTATTTCGAAAAAGTGACAAGTCATGAATTTATTAGTAAAATTTCGAATAATTGTTGCGTGGGTACAGACAGCCAAGTGTCAAAGATGACATTTATTTATGCCATATTTCACACTTGGCTGCCCGTTTTACGAATAAATTCATGGCTTTCGGTATTTACATAATAATTAAATTTATATAAAACCTGTCATAACTCCGAAACATTTAATTTTTGGACATATATTGTATAAAACTTTTCGACTTTTTTTGATCTCCTCTCTATTTCCTATAAATGTGTTAACTTGTTTTTTAACACCCTGTATAGTAAATTTGAGATAATTTTTTTTTTATATTTTGCGTCTATAATAAAGCTATTACAACAAAAGAGTTCGTTAATAGCTCATTCCAGTGCTACAGTAGACTATTACAATTTATTTACTTAAGATGCCTATGAATTAAAAAAAATATTAAATGTTATATCTCGTTAAATTAACGATCACAAACGATTGTTAAGAATTATATATATTATGTTGAACGTCAAATATTTTTTTTTACCTAAACCCCGTACAGACTCTTTTTTCACTGCCTTATATCTCGGAATTATTGAAGATCGGACCTATGTTGATTAAGCTTTTTTACTCATTTTGGTCAGTAGTATATGCCTTTAAAAAAATTTACCCTGTTTTTAACACCTTGTATTTCTTTTTGTATCTGATACCCCCTAATAAAATTTCCTAGATTCGCCTATGCTTCGAACACGTTAGCTGGTACAGCTCGTCTCTTCTTACGTGACAGTTCCCGCTGTTGTCGTGCACAGAGAGATAAAGTATTCGTGGGGAAAAGAGATAGACATATACTCGTACATACAAACTTATCAGTACGTGTTACTACATATTGGTGTAGAATGAGACTGAAATTTAACAAATATTATTTATGTCTGAGATGAGATAACTTTTAAATGCTTTCATAGTTTACGCCCCCCGGTTTGTACTTTCCAGCAGAGTTAGGACAGAATGAGCTCCGTTCCATATTTCATGTTTAAAGCATAAGTTCCGAGATATAATTTTTATATTACTTTATAAATTTATCCATAAAATATATAGAAAAATTATTAATGCAAACCTGTAGAAAATGGAATAATCTTTAATTTTTATAATAACAAATTCCGAAAAAATAACATTTAAAGGTATTTTTTTAAGAAAAACTATTTTGAGCTTCAATTAAACTGTCATTTCCGGTTATACGATTGAAAATCTAATGACTTCTTTCCATAAGGTAGAAATACATGGTTTCTAAATTCCGTGGTTGATAGTATTTGAGCTAGAGTGTCCAAAAGATCCATACACACTTCCAAATTGCAAATACAGTAGAACCCCGGTTAACCGAAATAAAAGGGGCGCAGCCGTTTCGGATAACGATTTTTTCGGTTAACCATTAACATCTAAAAATAGCCTACATATATACTAAAATGGGTGTGTAGGGGAAATGAATTATTTTGAAACAATGTACATTACATAATATACATATGCAGTTACAGTTTTTAGATACAGTACAGTATGTACATAAGTTTTCAACTTCTTTGATAGCAGCTAATTTATCCGCAATAGAAATCACAACACGCTTCCGCTTAGATGCCATCTCACAACAATACGTAAAGACACACGCAAAAAATGCTACGTTCCACTCTACTATTCATTTGCGAGCCCCTGTGGAATGAAGGAGCCGGACAGTAAGTGCGGCTACATAATCATTCGTGGAACTGATAATTATACGTGGAATTGTTTCGGTTAACCCGGGTTTCGGTTGACCCGAGTTCGGTTAACCGGGGTTCTACTGTAAACTAGAATTTATATTTTCAATTTACGTAAAAGTTATTTTATTTTCCTAATACGGTACGACTGGTATGCGCGTGCAATTACCGTTTTGATGTAAAAATGGCGGTATTTAAATTATCACAACGCTGGATATATCTACCGTGATACAAACGCGGTCTAAATAGTTATTTAAAATATATGAATTTTGAATACATTACTATTATAACTCATATAAACACAACTGTTAGCTTAATATAATTTGAGAATTAAATAGGTAATTTAACAAAATAAATCCTTGAATATAAATTTTACAATAAATACAAATAATGAATAAATACAAAAATGCATCTGTTTACAATATTGAAAAATATTTATTGTTTGCATTAAAAGAGGAAAAAATCTTAATTAAAATAAACATATATCTGGAAAGGTTAAACAAAAGAAGTAAGCTTATTTCCATAAGTTCATAACTATTTACTTAATAATACATAGATAGGTAAGTACATATTTCAAAATGCAACATATCAGTGTCAAGATATAGTATACCTAATCTAAATATATAATAGAAATAACAGAGGATTAATAGGGTCATATTATATTATGAATCCCAATGTCAAATGCATAAAAATGAATCAGTTTAGTTTTTAAATTATACGTTTTTTTTTTTATGAATACATAACGTGTAAGTTAAGTAAGCTTGCTCGCCACGACAAGGCACTGATTCCAGGAGCAAGAACAAGCTCTATAAAGCTGGCTCAACATTTTCATCTCACAACAATAAACATAGTACTAATATTTAAAGCTCATTTATTGCTAATTTATTACTCATGTTTAAAATTTATTGCTTTTACCGATTCGGAGAAAATTGATGTGAGCTAGCTTAAAGACAAGCTAGCAAAAATTTAAAAAAAAAACATGTCACAAGACATAATACGATCTGTTATAATTCATTGCTCTATTTAAAAATTTATTGCTTGCAAATAATCAAGGTTTTCGTTAAACAAACTGCATACCATACGTTTTAGCCTACTAAATGAATATCTGACTTCAAAAACTGCTTTTCTACGGAAATTATACTTTATCGCAGGTCATTATCAGTCTTCAATAATATTTACGCGTGTGAGCTGCAGCAATAAATTATTTAAGGGGCACATTTAGCTAAAACTAAACTTTTACAGGATTATCTCGCAACAAAAACTATCTGTCGCTATAGGGCACTTCAAAAACTGCTTTTCTACGGAAATTATACTTTCTCGCAGGTCACATATTAGTTATCAACAATATACACGTGTGTGAGCTGAAGCAATAAATTATTTTAGCCACCAGTTTAGCATAAACTCTACTTTTTCAGGAATATCTCGCAACAAAAAATATCTGTCTCTATAGGGCACTTCAAAAACTATTTTTCTACGGAAATTATGCTTTCTCGCAGGTCACAAATTAGTTATCAACAATATACACGTGTGTGAGCTGGAGCAATAAATTATTTTATCCGCGAATTTACCTTAAACTCGATTTTTTTAGGAATATCTTGCAACAAAAACTATCTGTCGCTATAGGGCACTTCAAAAACTGTTTTTCTACGGAAATTATACTTTCTCGCAGGTCACAAATTAGTTATCAATAATATACACGTGTGTGAGCTGAAGCAATAAATTATTTTAGCCGCGCCTTTAGCATAAACTCTACTTTTTTACATCTCACAACAATAAACATAGTTCTAATATTTAAAGCTCATTTATTGCTAATTTATTACTCATGTTTAAAATTTATTGCTCTTGCCGATTCGGAGAAAATTAATGTGAAGTAACTTAAAGACAAGCTAGCTCACAACCAAAAATTAAAAAAAAACCTGTTACAAGACAGAATACGATCTGTTATAATTTATTGCTCTATTTAAAAATTTATTTCTTGCAAATAATCAAGATTTTCGTTAAACAAACTGCATACCACACGTTTTAGCCTACTAAATGAATATCTGACTTCAAAAACTGCTTTTCTACGGAAATTATACTTTATCGCCGGTCATTAATAATTTTCAATAATATTTACGCGTGTGAGCTGCAGCAATAAATTATTTAAGGGGCGCATTTAGCTAAAACTCCAATTTTACAGGAATATCTCGCAACAAAAACTATCTGTCGCTATAGGGCACTTCAAAAACTGTTTTTCTACGGAAATTATACTTTCTCGCAGGTCACAAATTAGTTATGAACAATATACACGTGTGTGAGCTGAAGCAATAAATTATTTTAGCCACCAATTTAGCATAAACTCTACTTTTTCAGGAATATCTCGCAACAAAAACTATCTGTCGCTATAAGGCACTTCAAAAATTGTTGTTCTACAGAAATTATACTTTCTCGTAGGTCAAAAATTTGTTATCAACAATATACACGTGTGTGAGCAGAAGCAATAAATTATTTTAGCCGCCAGTTTAGCTTAAACTCGACTTGTTTAGGAATATCTCGCAACAAAAACTATTTGTCGCTATAGGGCACTTCAAAAACTGCTTTTCTACGGTAATTATTCTTTATCGCAGGTCACTAATTAATTATCAACAATATACACGTGTGTGAGCTGAAGCAATAAATTATTTTAGCCGCCAATTTAGCATAAACTCTACTTTTTTAGGAATATCTCGCAACAAAAACTATTTGTCGCTATAGGGCACTTCAAAAACTGTTTTTCTACGGAAACTATACTTTATCGCAGGTCACTAATTAATTATCAACAATATACACGTGTGTGAACTGGAGCAATAAATTATTTTAGCCGCGCATTTAGCATAAACTCTACTTTGTTACATCTCACAACAATAAACATAGTACTAATATTTTAAGCTCATTTATTGCTAATTTATTACTCTTGTTTAAAATTTATTGCTCTTGCCGATTCGGAGAAAATTGATGTGAACCTTAAAGACAAACTAGCTCACAACCAAAAATTAAAAAAAAAAAACCTGTCACAAGACAGAATTCGATCTGTTATAATTTATTGCTCTATTTAAAAATTCATTGCTTGCAAATAATCATGGTTTTCGTTAAACAAACTGCATACCACACGTTTTAGGTTATTAAATGAATATCTGACTTCAAAAACTGCTTTTCTACGAAAAATTATACTATCGCAGGTCATTATTAGTCTTCAATAATATTTACGCGTGTGAGCTGTAACAATAAATTATTTAAGGGACGCATTTAGCTAAAACTCCAATTTTACAGGATTATCCCGCAACAAAAATTATCTGTCGCTATAGGGCACTTCAAAAACTGTTGTTCTACTGAAATTATACTTTCTCGCAAGTCACGAATTAATTATCAACAATATACACGTGTGTGAGCTGAAGCAATAAATTATTTTAGCCGCCAATTTAGCATAAACTCGACTTTTTTAGGAATATCTCGCAACAAAAACTATCTGTCGCTATAGGGCACTTCAAAAACTGTTGTTCTACGGAAATTATACTTTCTCGCAGGTCACAAATTTGTTATCAACAATATACACGTGTGTGAGTTGAAGCAATAAATTATTTTAGCTGCCAGTTTAGCTTAAACTCGACTTTTTTAGGAATATCTCGCAACAAAAACTATTTGTCGCTATAGGGCACTTCAAAAACTGCTTTTCTACTGAAATTATACTTTCTCGCAAGTCACGAATTAATTATCAACAATATACACGTGTGTGAGCTGAAGCAATAAATTATTTTAGCCGCCAATTTAGCATAAACTCGACTTTTTTAGGAATATCTCGCAACAAAAACTATCTGTCGCTATAGGGCACTTCAAAAACTGTTGTTCTACGGAAATTATACTTTCTCGCAGGTCACAAATTTGTTATCAACAAACATAACTAATGTGTAACCTGCGAGAAAGTATAATTTCTGTCAAAAAACATTTTTGAAGTGCCTTATAGCGACAGATAGTTTTTATTGCGAGATATTTCTGTAAAAGTGGAGTTTAAGCTAAATTGGCGGCTAAAATAATTTATTGCTCTAGCTCACACACGTCCATATTGTTGATAACTAATTTGTGATCTGCGAGAAAGTATAATTTCTGTAGAAAAACATTTTTGAAGCGTCCTATAACGACAGGTAATTTTTGTTGCGAGATATTTCTGTAAAAGTCGAGTTTAAGCTAAATTCGGGGCTAAAATAATTTATTGCTCTAGCTCACACACGTCCATATTGTTGATAACTAATTTGTGATCTGCGAGAAAGTATAATTTCTGTAGAAAAACATTTCTGAAGTGCCCTATAACGACAGATAGTTTTTATTGCGAGATATTTCTGTAAAAGTGGAGTTTAAGCTAAATTGGCGGCTAAAATAATTTATTGCTTCAGCTCACACACGCGTATATTGTTGATAACTAATTTGTGACCTGCGAGAAAGTATAATTTCCATAGAACAACAGTTTTTGAAGGGCCCTATAGCGACAGATAGTTTTTGTTGCGAGATATTCGTAAAAAAGTCGAGTTTATGCTAAATTGGCGGTTAAAATAATTTATTGCTTCAGCTCACACACGTGTATATTGTTGATAACTAATTCGTGACTTGCGAGAAAGTATAATTTCAGTAGAACAACAGTTTTTGAAGTGCCCTATAGCGACAGATAATTTTTGTTGCGAGATAATCCTGTAAAATTGGAGTTTTAGCTAAATGCGCTCCTTAAATAATTTATTGCTACAGCTCACACGCGTAAATATTATTGAAGACTAATAATGACCTGCGATAAAGTATAAATTCCGTAGAAAAGCAGTTTTTGAAGTCAGATATTCATTTAATAGGCTAAAAAGTGTGGTATGCAGTTTGTTTAACGAAAACCATGATTATTTGCAAGCAATAAATTTTTAAATAGAGCAATAAATTATAACAGATCGTATTCTGTCTTGCGACAGGTTTTTTTTTTAATTTTTGGTTGTGAGCTAGCTTGTCTTTAAGGTTCACATCAATTTTCTCCGAATCGGCAAGAGCAATAAATTTTAAGCATGAGTAATATATTAGCAATAAATGAGCTTTAAATATTAGTACTATGTTTATTGTTGTGAGATGTAACAGAGTAGAGTTTATGCTAAAGGCGCGGCTTAAATAATTTATTGCTCCAGCTCACATGCGTGTATATTGTTGATAACTAATTTGTGACCTGCGAGAAAGTATAATTTCAGTAGAAAAACATTTTTGAAGTGCCCTATAGCGACAGATAGTTTTTGTTGGGAGATATTCTTAAAAAACTATAATTTAAGCTAAATTGGCGACAAAATAATTTATTGCTCTACCTCACACACGTGTATATTGTTGATAGCTAAATTATGACATGCGAGAATGTATAATTTCCGTAGAACAACAGTTTTTGAAGTGCCCTATAGCGACAGATAGTTTTTGTTGCGAGATATTCCTGTAAAATTGGAGTTTTAGCTAAATGTGCCCCTTAAATAATTTATTGCTGCAGCTCACACGCGTAAATATTATTGAAAATTAATAATGACCGGCGATAAAGTATAATTTCCGTAGAAAAGCAGTTTTTGAAGTCAGATATTCATTTAGTAGGCTAAAACGTGTGGTATGCAGTTTGTTTAACGAAAATCTTGATTATTTGCAAGCAATAAATTTTTAAATAGAGCAATAAATTATAACAGATCGTATTCTGTCTTGTAACAGGTTTTTTTTTTAATTTTTGGTTGTGAGCTAGCTTGTCTTTAAGTTACTTCACATTAATTTTCTCCGAATCGGGAAGAGCAATAAATTTTAAACATGAGTAATAAATTAGCAATAAATGAGCTTTAAATATTAGAACTATGTTTATTGTTGTGAGATGTAAAAAAGTAGAGTTTATGCTAAAGGCGCGGCTAAAATAATTTATTGCTTCAGCTCACACACGTGTATATTATTGATAACTAATTTGTGACCTGCGAGAAAGTATAATTTCCGTAGAAAAACAGTTTTTGAAGTGCCCTATAGCGACAGATAGTTTTTGTTGCAAGATATTCCTAAAAAAATCGAGTTTAAGGTAAATTCGCGGATAAAATAATTTATTGCTCCAGCTCACACACGTGTATATTGTTGATAACTAATTTGTGACCTGCGAGAAAGTATAATTTCCGTAGAAAAATAGTTTTTGAAGTGCCCTATAGAGACAGATATTTTTTGTTGCGAGATATTCCTGAAAAAGTAGAGTTTATGCTAAACTGGTGGCTAAAATAATTTATTGCTTCAGCTCACACACGTGTATATTGTTGATAACTAATATGTGACCTGCGAGAAAGTATAATTTCCGTAGAAAAGCAGTTTTTGAAGTGCCCTATAGCTACAGATAGTTTTTGTTGCGAGATATTCCTAAAAAAGTCGAGTTTAAGCTAAATTGGCGGATAAAATAATTTATTGCTTCAGCTCACACACGTGTATATTGTTGATAACAAATTTGTGACCTGCGAGAAAGTATAGTTTCCGTAGAACAACAGTTTTTGAAGTGCCCTATAGCGACAGATAGTTTTTGTTGCGAGATAATCCTGTAAAAGTTTAGTTTTAGCTAAATGTGCCCCTTAAATAATTTATTGCTGCAGCTCACACGCGTAAATATTATTGAAGACTGATAATGACCTGCGATAAAGTATAATTTCCGTAGAAAAGCAGTTTTTGAAGTCAGATATTCATTTAGTAGGCTAAAACGTATGGTATGCAGTTTGTTTAACGAAAACCTTGATTATTTGCAAGCAATAAATTTTTAAATAGAGCAATGAATTATAACAGATCGTATTATGTCTTGTGACATGTTTTTTTTTTAAATTTTTGGTTGTGAGCTAGCTTGTCTTTAAGCTAGCTCACATCAATTTTCTCCGAATCGGTAAAAGCAATAAATTTTAAACATGAGTAATAAATTAGCAATAAATGAGCTTTAAATATTAGTACTATGTTTATTGTTGTGAGATGAAAATGTTGAGCCAGCTTTATAGAGCTGCAAGAACATGCACATGCACTACAACATATTTTTAACTACAAGTACATAGCTGATTTTCGGTAGCGAAATACCGCATCCAGACTACGAGTCTCGTAGTTTTAAATATGTATCTACGAAAACATGTTAAACTAAGATATAATCTAATTAGATTCTAATATAATATATCATCCACTACCACCTGCATCCGATTTTCGGTAGCGAAATGCCGCATCCGACCACAAATATGATAAAGTATAAATAAAAACTCATGCAAAATATTATTTTTTACGTAGAACGAAAAAATTATTGGCCACATCGTGGACACATGAAAATTTTATTTATCAAAATGTGCAAGATCTACACAACTAGCATGATAATAATCGCGACAAATTTGGCAAAATATTTATTTCTCATTACTCGGTTGTTTACATTCATTTTGCAAAGCACAATGTGACGAAGTTGCTTTAAATAATTTTTTGCTTATGTTACTACAATAAGCAACAGTAGACTTTTGATCATTTGGGCAACCAACTATTACCGTTCGTTAACAAAACCAAAAGATTACTGATATTTTTTTGAATAGTATTGTCTTCTGGGATTCAATGGGGTAGTGCACGCGAACAACACGGAGTATGTCTTTATGGCATCGCACAGCCTCTCCTACCCAATTCCGACTTCCACCTCCTCGTGGTGAATCCTGGTAAACTGAGTATGCTCAGGGCTAACGGAAGCGGGAAACAAAATGGTCCCCCGAAAAGGGGGTTGGACGTAGGGCCAACAATCCTACGCTGGAAAATAGTTTATGTTACGAAAGCTCGAAACGTGCTTCGGAATATTTGGACGAATAATTTACACAATAGAAGATAGAAGCAGTGTTGTAACTTATCTAGATAATTTTATCTAGATAAATCATCTAGATAATATAATTTTATCTATTATCTTATCTAGATAATTTTTTTCGAAGTTATCTATTATCTTATCTAAATAAAAATAAAAATTATCTTTATCTATTTTTTGAAAATCATCTAGATGAAAATTTTAATAAAACTAAAAAAATCTTTTGTAATACAAATCGAATTTAAATAAAATAAAGCTGCGCAACTGTGCAACTGTTGGCCCACCGCACTGGTACTACGACGCGAGACGCGACATACGATACGCACTGCGCACTTGCTCGATTTCTGTTAGTTGTAATTTTATAAGACACAAATTGACATTAGGATACGGAATTTCAGGGAAAATGAAGTTTTTTAACTTTTTGTTGGCATTAAAAATTTAAAAAGCCCTCAAAACAATTGTAACGCGGCCGTAGTTTGCCCACCCCTGATTTTTTCGATGTACAATTTTGTTAAATATATTATATTAATACGTTAAATTATTATAAAAGCATATTTCTAAATTTGCAAAATAATTTATTGTCCCGTCCTATATGTACATTATAATATGTAAAATAAATAAATAAATAAATAAATATTTCATCACGGCATATTACCCATTGCTGGGTGTGCCAATCTGCTTCGTATACAGATATCGGTAATGATGGAATATTTGTACCGTGCGGGGGCTTACCAGGCGTCACCTCACGGGCACTCATTGCTGGCGTGGAGAGTGCGCCACAGGGATTAATTTTGTGCCATTAAAATGCGATGTAATTTTTGGCGTCGGTCTGGATCGAACCCGGGTCCCCAGATTCGCGACCAGCCACTCAGGCACACGGCCACGAGACCAAATATGTTATGTTTATTTTAAACAAATTATCTGAAAAATATCTAGATAATTATTAATTATCTATTATCTAGATAACTTTTTAAACAATTATCTATTATCTTATCTAGATAAAAAAAAATAGTTATCTTTATCTTTATCTAGATAAAAAATATGATTATCTATTACAACACTGAATAGAAGACACATGCGAAGAAGAATGGACAGCAGCGAAACGGAAATACGAATAGGAACCTGGAACGTACGTACAATGTTACAACCAGGAAAAATGTTAGAAATAGCCGAAGATCTAGGCAAATATAAAATGAGTATCACAGCAATACAAGAAATTAGATGGAAAGGTGAGGGGAGAATCGTCAAACCCAAATTTACTCTATTCTTTAGCGGAAACGAAGATAAACAAGGAGAAAGAGGAGTAGGATTTAATAATAAGCAAGAATATAAAGAAAACTATAATTGCTTTCGAACCATATGGCGACAGATTATGTAAACTACGCATAAAAGGAATGTTTTACAATACAACCATTATAAATGCTTAATGGGGTCTCGTGGCCGTGTGCTTGAGTGTCTGGTCGCGAATCTGGGGACCCGGGTTCGATCCCGACCGACGCCATAAATTACATCGCATTTTAATGGCACAAAATTGACCCCTGTGGCGCACTCTCCACGCCAGCAATGAGTGCCCGTGAGGTGACGCCTGGTAAGCGCCCACACGGTACAAATATTCCATCATTACCGATATCTGTGTACGAAGCAGATTGGCACACCCAGCAATGGGTAATATGCCGTGATGAAATATTTATTTATTTTATTTATAAATGCTTACGCTCCAACAGAGAATGCTAGAGATGAAGAACAAGACCAATTCTATAATGATCTACAAGAACTATGCGAAAAAACAAGTAAACACGATGCACTCATTCTTCTTGGAGATTTTAATACAAAAATTGGCAAAGAAGACATTTGGAGGGGTGTTGCTGGAAAACACTACATGAAGAAACTAGCAATAATGGTGAAAGACTATGCCATCTAGCAACAGCACTAAATATGAGGATAAAAGGCACAGCAGAAATCCCTCATAAAAATATACACTCTTCATACACGAAATTATTCCTCATTCGGTCGCGCCATATATACCCATATACGAGTACACCAAGTAAATATCTCCGCATGTAAATGTTTTTATTTACCCCGATTTTAAGAAATTAGAACATCGTTTGCTGATCTTTTTGCGACAAAATAACTTTGGCTGCTCGCTTGCCATTATTATAACACACGTGAATACAATAGACAACAAAATACAACTTTACACTACGAAACGCAATATAAAATAAATGCTGCAAAAAATATGTTAGACAATGTATAAAGTCGGGACGAAATATAGAGCCACCGATTTCATTATAGTTTATCTATTCACCGCTAGGTCTACTCATAGCGCAACATCCTTATATTTCATGAAAATACTTACCGAATTTGTTTAAATTACGTATATATTCTATATTAAAAGATAAATATTTAAAATACTTACCTGAGACATATAGAAATATGTATAGTACCTAACACTAAACAAAATTTAACATTAGAACTTCAGACACTTGAGAAAAAAAAAATTAAACATTATATTTTTTTTAAGTATGTTCTCGAAGTTTAATTTTCGATTTTTTTTTATATGATTTGTATAACATAATTCTTCAAAACATATTAAAGTTTAAACAAAATTTAACGTTTAGTATAGAAGAAACACATTAAAATGTATGAAAAAAGTAGGTTTTTTGTATTTTTAAAATTGTTCTCGAAGTTCATTTTTTTTTATTTTCACATATTTTATTCCCTATCCTGTTACAAATTTTTCATGCAAATTTAATTAAAATCCAACATTTAGAACTGAAGATATTTTAAAAATAATATTTAAATTATTGTTTTGGGTGAATAAATAGATACAAAGATTATTGAAACTATTTTATTTTCATGACAAATTGTTTCCTTTTTATTATTGTATACGAAGAGATCATATATTACATTACACAATTTTAAATAAAACATGAAAAACCTATTCACTAATTTTGAATTTCGCGGGCAGGGGTATCATTTCACCTTAAGGTTAAATGGAACCCCTAGTGGCGCGCGTTCGAACGTTGGTCAGAACGCTGACAAATGAATTTAATTATTTAAACAGCAAAATTATAAAAATAATCAATTTTTTTGTTAAAATCATGAAAAAGATAGTTTAGGTTTATTCTTCAACATTCAATATATATGATAGTTTCAGTCAAATTATAGATAAATGGGAAAATATGTATATTTTTTAAATTTTAATTAATTACTCCAAAACCAAATCAACAATTTTTTATTTTTTTTTATATGTTATGTGTACATATCCCACCAACCCACATATACAATTTAATTAAAATTGACCAGCACAATTTTGTGTAATTAAAGAAAAAGTGTCATTTTTGGTACAAAAGCTAACATAAAAATTAATATTTCCAAAACAGAATCAACAATTTTTTTTATTTTTACTTATGTTAGGTAGGGGAGCGCGCTATATCTACATTATTATTTTTAACAAATTTAAACAGTACAGTTTTTTGTTACAAGACAAAGTTTGACAAAAATAAGGCGTTTATAACTTTTTCTTTGAAACGTAAATGAAAATTGCAATTTTACAATTTTTACTACAAAATATATTATATTACCTTCAACATAGATATTTTATAAAGTTTAATACTGTACCTGGTACTTGTAAAAAAATTATTATAAAGTCACAGAAATTTTCATAATTCCTGTGTAGGTATCAGGCGCCACGGGTAGCTAAGTGAGTAGTAGTTGTACTACTAATACAATATTATCGGCTAACTTGTTTCTATAATGCCGCGAACAGCAAGTTACTTTAAAACCGTATTATTACCAATTTAAAATGTTTATGAAAATTATATATATATATGTACAGTGTGTTAATTAAAAACCTGGCCATAGGCGTTTAACATGGGAAATCAGTTTTTCCTTGCGCAAAAGTTCCCAAATTATTTTAGGCAAAAATACTTCAAATAAATGTTGTAGAGAATTAAATTATGCATCCAGATTAGTAATAAGATTTTATTTTCGACGTTTCATAACCGAGAAAATCAATTTCAAAGTTTTTCGAAAATTGCTGATTTATAGCGATAGCCATGAAACTCAAACAAAATTACAAACAATTGTATGACATTGACACAATGAATTAGCCTAACTTAATGTATAAAACAAATATGTTTCTTAAATACATGGTTTAATTTTAGAATACATAGCTGTCAACATATACAAAATAAAATAAAAATGAAAACAAGAATAATGTATTTATTTAAAAAGAAAAACAGAAAACTAGAATGAATATAATTTTATATTAAATGTTCAAATAACCCTCCATTTTGCGCTAAGCAATACCCAAGTCTATTATAAAAGCCATGTCGAACATTATGCAGCTGTCTGGCATTTATTTTTCTACATTCATTGGAAATTACAGCTTTAAGTTTTTTTAATAAAAGATTCTATTGTGGTTTTACTTGGAATTTGTCGATGTGACCACATTACACTTATTAAATCACGTATTTTTCTATAGCTTTGTCCACAGTAACACCATTTTATAATCTGAAGCTTTTCTTCATGAGAAAACTGTTCCATACTTCCAAAAAAATATGTTACTGAACGAAAATCACAAAACACAAACTTTTTTTGACAGTTAAGATGTCATACAATTGTTTGTAATTTTGTTTGACTTCCATGGCTATCGCTATAAATCAGCAATTTTCGATAAACTTTGAAATTGATTTTCTCGGTTATGAAACGTCGAAAATAAAATCTTATTACTAATCTGGATGCAGAATTTAATTCTCTACAACATTTATTTGAAGTATTTTTGTCTAAAATAATTTGGGAACTTTTGCGCAAGGAAAAACTGATTTCCCATGTTAAACGCCTATGGCCAGGTTTTTAATTAACACACTGTATATATATATATACACGGGGTGACCTCGACCCCGGAACATAGGACTTTAACATGTAAAATCAGATTTTCGTAATTTCCTGCTTCCCTAATTATTTTAGGTAAAAAAGCTTCAAATAAAAGTTGTAGGGCATAAAAGTCTTCATCTGAATCATTAAGCAAAGTTAATTTTGTATGCCTTCTAACGTCAAAAATTATGTATGAAAATGTCGAAAATCACCCCAAAAATAACTATAGCCATGGAATTGAAACAAAAAATTATCAAATGTTAACGATATATATACATAGTTTATGCATACCTTAGCAATTACGTATAGGTTGTCTCAAGTTATATGCACATGGCTACCTGTGCCCTTCCCAGCGGGAGGTAGTTTAAATACATTAGAGAGGCAAATAGTACTGGGACGTATTTATTTTATTTTTTATTTTTTTGAAGTAATCAAATATTAATTTTCATGAAGTCAATTTTGCGATATTTTTATTGTTTAGTTGTTATGAAAATTTATTTAGTAAGATTATTTTGACGAATAAAGCTTATAATTATTTTAAAAAAATGCATTTATAAATATATCATCATCAGTGGTAGAACAACTCGCTTATTACGAACTTCGTTCTATATTTATCGTTTTATTATATTGGTGGCACAAAGGGTGACAATTTGTCTCGCAATTTATCTTATTTTGCACCTCTTTAAATGATGTACCAAACAGAAAATATAAAGTAATGTAATACATTTTTGTGGCTACCATAATATCTCTCGCTGATATGTACCGCCCGACTACCATAGATAAGGGAGGTATAGATATCGTGAAAAAATCATATATCGAAATTTTCATAAATAAGTACATTTTAAGGTCTTTGGGATTAGATACCATCAATTTCGCAATAATGTCTATGTGTATACGGATGTGTGTGTGTGTGTTTAAGAATTTATACACATTAGTATTGAACACCAATAAAGTTGAGAGTTGAGCATCACTTAAAACTCTAAAAATTGGTGTCATTTTTCACATATGTTGGCATATTATCTATATTAATTAATTTAAAAATTTGAAAATTAGTATAAGTAGGTAGAAATGTATACAGGGTGACACTGAAAAGACGGGCCAGTCAAAATAACTTTTTCATTTATAATTATTTTTTAATTCTCCTTGCATATTTGTAAACTAGGCTTAGGGGCTCACAAATCATGGTATTTGATATGATGGTAGCCCTTCCAGTTTAACCGGAAATGATATTAACTTTCATATTTCAAATGGAACATCCTATATATTTTTATATACATATTTGGAATCTATGTAAAATTACGAATTCAACAATATCATTGAAGTGCATTTGTGTTGAAGAAATAAATTACAAATACGTATGAGACAATTATGAATAATTAACTTGGTAAGTCATATCAGGTAGGCTGTGATAACAAATTGATCATTTTTTGTAACAAAATATGAAATCTTACAAAATAATTTACTATTTAAACAATTAACTTAAACATTACTTAATTTTATCTCAACTATTTTCACAGCCTGATTAATGGCTTACCAGGTTAAATATTCATAATTTTCTCTTACGTTTTTATAGTTTATTTCTTCATTAAAAATGTACTTTAAGCATATCGTTGTATTCGTAATTTTACTTAGATTCCAAATGTATAAAAATATAAAGAGTGCCCCATTTGAAATATGAAAGTAAATGTCACTTCCCGTCAAACCGGAAGCGCTACCATGATGCCAAATACCATGATTTGTGAGCCCGTAAACCTAGTTTACAAATATGCAAACATAATTAAAAAATAATTATAAATAACAAAGTTATTTTGAGTGGCCCGTTGTTCAGTGTCACCTTGTATAAAGGAAAGTTTGTTTCATTATTTTTTTAAATTTCTTTTAAACAAGTTATTGAGTTTCAAACCCGACTAACTATAATTATTTCCCTGATAGTAAGCAAGCTTTGTCGGGAGTACCCCAAAACATTGAAATACGTACTGTAGAAATTGTGCGTTGTAAGATTTGTGCTTGCTAAAGCTAGGTGCTTCAGGCAATGAGTATAATTCACCGAACTTGCCCGAACGTTTCCGAATCCCAGAGTATGCTTGCCACCTCTACCTTTACCTTTACACTCAGCACTGACTGAGCCACAGCCTTCTCTAATATGCCATGCTGTTCGAATGGCAACGGCGCAAAATCTGTTTTCGGTGGTCCTACCGTCATACTGGATCACCGCTTTATCGCTTGTATTTATAGAAACAAATACACATAATTATGGTATACATATTTATTACGTACTAAATCCTACATTTAATTTTAATACTGTAGTGTACAGAAATATATTATTTATATTAAAATTACAATAATTAATTCTTAAAAGTACCTAGTTTCCTTTTCTTATTTTTTGGACATGATTCTATATTTTTCGTTGCTCATGTTTGCAATTATTTTTATTTTTTACATAATTGTTAAGCAATATATTGGCAAAAACACTACTTAACATATTCATAATATGTATATAGCCCTCACCACAAACACAAATATTGCGAAAATCGTCAGAATAGAAATCATTTTTCAGACTGAGAATGCTCAGTTCACATAATAAATTTTGTTGATGCTTACATCTAAGAAATTTATATTCTAAATCATTATCATTAATAATGTATTGCAAGATAGCATACATGTGTATAAATATTATCATTACAATTGTGGGTGATTTCTCCACTGTGATGTGATTAGGT